>JAOWBU010000816.1:0-25000 GCA_026212405.1 Petrea volubilis
AGAAAGTTGTCTATTTTTGGTTTGGATTTTCTGTTATATAATCGTGTTATATCTTCTGTTACACTCACCAATACACGCCACGTGTATTGGTGAGCGGTCGAGATAAGGAAAGAGAAAAGCTAATGATATGGAAAAAAATATAAAGATTCTCTTTCCTTATCTCGACCGCTCACCAATACACGTGGCGTGTATTGATGAGTGTAATAAAAAATATAACACGATTATGTAACAAAAGATCCGAATCAATCTATTTTATCTTTTCGTTTTTTACGATTTGTCTTTACTTAATTTACCCCTTTAATGATTTGACCTTCTACTGCCCCTCTCTCTTTCTCTCTCTCTCTCTCACACACACACACTCACACACACACAAAAGCTAGTTTCGGGATATCACGAAAAACTCCCAAGTTTGCCCCCTCCGGAAATTTTTCGTAACTATCATTTAAAAAATAAAAAAACCCACTAAGTATTGTTTTATCAATATATTAATAATTCTATTTAACATAAATACATGACCATATGTTCATTGGCCCACCCATCCCCCCCCCCCCCCCCCCCCCCACGCCCCCACATATGTTCCTTGTGTATATTCCAATTCGTAGGGTAGCCCAACAGTTGAAACACACTTGCGGCCCACTTTGTATTAATATAAATTCATCAAACTAATAAATATTTATTGAAGATAAAAACATGTTAAATAAGAGGGCTAATTAGTTGTGCCTCACCTATATTCGTATTGCAAATGCAATAGCCCCTAATATCATGAAATGTCACAATTCCGCCACAAAAAGATTATTAGATAAATACAACCTTCAATCAATTCTTAATTAAATAAATAAGATTATAGATTTTTAATTCTAGAGAGCGGTCATATTAAACTTGAGAGTTGTGCAATGTTATTTTTATTCACAATATATTTATCATCAATATAGTATTAATTATGCCATAAATAAATAAGATTATGAATTTTTAATTATAGAAAAGACATATTAAACTTGAAAATTGTGCAATATTAATTTTATTGATTATGTATATATCGTCAATACATATTCAAATGGCTAAATAGTATTCATTATACCGTCATTATAAATGACTAAATAGCATTAAGAAATTTAAATGGTAAGAAAAAGAAATTAACATACTAACTACCAAATCTGATTTATTTTAATTTATGAAAATAAATTAAAATAAACGAATAAAAAAATGTCGATCATATATAGTTTTGAGGCACGAATAATTTTAGTTCATCATGGGTGGATACTATATATGTGTGTATGGATAGAAAAAGAACTCTTCGCATATTATCTACTATTATTGTCGAAAATATTTGGTAAAATAATTTTTCAAGGATTTTATAATGAAAATGTCAGAAAATATTGAGAAAGAAACAATTTTTTTTTTTGTTTTTTGAGAGTATTTTGATGAGGAAAAGTAGAAGAAAAATGAAAAATGATAAAAAATTAAAGCAAAGATTACTATTCCTTCATATTTTTCTAAGAACCAAGCGTAGCGTTAGTGACTTGGACTCAACGGAAGAAAAGAGCCGTAAACACAAATCTTCAACATTATCACCTAAGAGGGTCTTTGGCTAAGCTTATTTGAAATGTCTTATAATCACCCCAAGAGTATTTTGATGAGGAAAAATAAAAGAAAAATGGAAAAGGATAAAAAAAAATTAAGCAAAGACTTCAACCTTTATAAGACATTTCAAAATACATCAGGTTTCATTATTTTGACCCGTTAGGTTATCCTAAGTGTTAAGGATGTTATAATCCTTTTAGCAATTGGTCCAATAATAATTACCCTGGATTAGCAAAGCCATCCATGATATATTATTTTAACATTTAACGGTGGAATATGTTCCATTTAATTACGTATTTACATTAATAAAGCAAATGAAATCCATATTATTACAAAAAATTCAATAAATTTTCAAGTGCAAATAAATCGTTATTCAATAGAATGTGGACTATCAATTATATACACTAATAACTTATATACATTCGCATGGTTACATTAGGGGTGAATTTTGTCCCGCCCTAGTGAATAATGAATTTAATTAAATTGATGCATACCTCAATTTCAGGTGGTATTTTTTTTTTTTATTTTTAAAATTACAAAAACTAATTTATAATTATCCGGGTACAAGTGTAACTTGTCCTATTAATGTTACATATTTGGCTTCTTTATTATAAACTCCACAGGCCACAACAGGTATGTTGACTAGGAATATTGACAAATTGACATTCTAGAACACAAAAAAAAATGTTTTATAGCATGTTAATTTTTATGTACCCTTAACGTGTTGAGGCTCATCCCCGGTATCAAAATAGATAAAACAAACATAACTCCATTTTTTTCGGGCTCCCTGACATTATTAAAAGAATTGATAAAAAATAAATAAAACAAACATAACTCCCAGACATTATTAAAAGAATTGGGTGACCACGTGCAAATAAAATTTGGGTGACCACAACATCTTACGTTAATTACTAAATGTTTCAAAAATATGGTGTTCCACCCAACAGTTGACTGATTGAGTGCGCCTAGCAGCAGGACAAGGTAGCAACACTGTTTGGCTTCTATTGTCAAGATCATAGACTAATATATAGAATTCGGTTTGATTCCTTTGGCGGACAAGCAACAAATACCGCTGCTACCGCCGCCGACATCAGGATGATTGAGAAAAATTGCTTGATTCCCTATATTCTCCAACTCCACTCAATCCTTTTCGTCAATATCCACCCGAAAAATTCTAAAAAGCATGTCCTTGTTGTAAAGATGAGTGCACGGCACCATCTCAACAACAAGCAAGAGCTCACGATCGCATGTAGACTCGATCAAAAATATTTTCCGAGTTGCTCTCCGAATTAGTACTAAATTACCGGGAAATATATTCCATGAGAAAACTGGTCTAAATTCGAGTGTTTTACCTACAAAGTCAACTATTGCAATTCTAGGACTAGTTTCCAAGTAGCAATAAATCTTGCCTTCAAAAGATGCAGCCGCCTCTACTGATATTAATGTTTCTCCATCTAATAAATACTGCGTAGCAAATTCTTCGTCTCCAAGTAGGCAAAAGGCTATATCACAGGTACTTTTACAAATGAATAAAATGTGACAATCAAGATTTTTAGGAGATGTGGACAATACACATCTATCATACATAGATGAATTTTGCAATTTCGGGAGCACGATTGTCTCCCTAGACGACGGGTTCCAAAGGCAACAATTATCCGACTCATTGTCTACTAGAACCAACCACCCATAAGCCGATGTAAGAACACATTTATCGACTAACTCGGGAATAATTTTCGTATAAAATCTTTTCTCAGATAAACTATAAAAAGATTGTTTTTCATGCTCATTTCCATGTAATATCATAAGCCAAGGAGGGAGACATTGTGTCTCTACGTTTGCCACACTCGTGTCTTCCATCTGCACGCATCATATATCAAGAGGATAATCAAGATTACTAATTCAAACCTCATCCAACCAATTAATGCATAAAAATAAAAAAGCGTAACATAATCCTTAACACAAATTTTCTATAAGTTTTGGTATGAAAAGTGAACACTTTACTTATTTAGTGAATTTTAGAACCACTATTTTGCTTTTGATTCTTAGTTTTCGTATTTTGTTTTACTCCCTTTGGTATTGTTTGGTCCGTGTTATCATAAAAAAAAATTCAAATCGAATACAAAAAAACAACAAAGTAGAAAGGCAAAGTCAATTAAGAAGACAAAAGAGACACAAATTTAAAAAAGTAAACGATTTGTTAATCAAATCCATCGATAATAATATGAAACCGTGATTAATCAAATCCATTAATATTAATATGAAAACTTGAAGAGATCAAGAGAATTCAGTTACGATGCAATAAAAATATGAATACAAAACAATAAAATATTATATGAAGTAAGTAACCAAGAAAAGGAATGGACTTACAAGAATAATATGTTCAATTCTTGTGATTCTATATCCTTTCTCTCTCACGCACACAGCACAGCAAAATATATATATATACACACACGCCTGTACATATAGCAAATCTTTTGATTTTATACCCAACAAAAAATATATACGTGCGTGTGTGTGTGTGTGTGTATGTGTGTGTGTGTGTGTGTGTGTGTGTGTATAAGGTGTAGGTCGCCAAAGAAGACGGATTGGAAGGAAATAACAATTCTGTTATAAGTCAACTAGGATTCGATTGCATATATAATTCCTAAATAAAAAAAAAGGTAACAATTCTATCACAAGTACAATACTTAGATTAGGATTGTCCGAATCCTACGGGGTTTAGGCTAGGTTGGCGATTGGGAATGTAGTATGTTGAACTACCAATACAAAGCTATATATAACTCAATATTACACCTCTATCCTTCGTGCAAGCCGTCACTGCATCAACCCCTGTTACAAGCAACGTGAAAGCTCCAGCATATAATTTTAGAACCGCTATTTTGCTTTTAATTCTTAGTTTTCGTATTTTATTTTATTCCCTCTGGTACTGTTTGGTCTGTGTTATGATAAAAATTTCAAATGCGAATACCAAAAATAACAAAGTAGAAAGACAAAGTAAATTGAGAAGACAAAAGGGACACAAATTTAAAAAAAGTAAACAACTTGTTAATCAAATCCATCAACGACAATATGAAGCTGTGATTAATCAAATCCATGAATATTAATTTGAAACTTTGAAGAGATCAAGAAAGTTCAGTTATGCTGCAATAAAAATATGAATACAAATAAATGAAATATTATATGAAGTAAGTAACCAAGAAAAGGAATTGACTTACAAGAATAATATGTTCAATTCTTGTGATTCTATACACTTTCTCTCTCATACACACAGCACAACAAATATATATATACACGCCAGTATATATCGCAAATCTTGTGATTTAATTTATACCCAACAAAAAATATATATGTGCGAGTGTGTGTGTGTGTATGTAGTTCACCCCAGCAGATGGATTGGAAGGAAATAATAAAATTTTTATAAGTCAACTAGAATTCGATTACATATATAATTCCTAAATCAAAAAAGGTAGCAATTGTATAACAAATAGAATACTTAGGTTAGGAATGCCCATCTCCTACGGGGTCTAGGATTGGGTTGGCGATTAGGAACTCAAAGTTTAGATCATAATATATATATATACGCAAGGCCTATATCTAATTTCAATTAGCGAAAAAGACCTCTCTCTCTCTCTCTCTCTATATATATATATATATATATATATAAATACTGATTTGCTGGCCTTGGGGCTGATTGAATTCTTAATTAGCTTTTGTGTTTTTGTTAATCAAGGGGCGTGACAGCTAGCTCTCGGTAATTAATATTTTTTTTTTTTTAAGTTGACATGTTTTATTCTTTTTCTATTTGATACTAGGTTTAATTGATTCTCTGCACTACATCAATCTGACACACTTTTCATGGGTAGTAGTGATTTATATTTTCATGATTGAAGTGGTATAAAGTAAAATTACAATGAAAAGGTTGGTGGAACCGTAGAATAATAAAATTAATTGAGGGATTTTATCAAACTTGATAAGACAGATCTCTCGCCTAAAAAAAGAAATCAACTTTTGTGACGAAACATTTCGCATAGGATTTGTCGTAAATGCTCTTTCCGGCAACTTTTGCCACAAGATTTGTCACATAGGGCTCATCACGGTAGCTCTTTAGGACAAAGTACAATTGTGACAACTTCAATATCGTTCATAACATTCTTTTGTTTTGGTAACATAAACCTAGCTTAATGCTAAGCTAGCCCTTTAGAATGTAAGCAATTCGGATCCTCTGCTACAAAAATGGTACTACATCTTCTCTACTCATCAATGCATGCTAGGTGTATTGGTGAGCAGTTGAGATAAAAAAAGAGAATATTTAAAAATTTTACTATATTATAGATTTTTCTCTTTCCTTATCACAATATATGCTACACAATTGCCTTGCTATGAAAAATCTTACCATTTTCATTGTTGCGAAAGCTGCTCTGCCCAACTTTGGAGATGTGAGCTTGTATTCAAACATGCAATAGTTTCCAAGATCAATGTTTCTCTGCACTAAGAAGATTGACATGGATCAAATGACTTCCACATCCTTAAAACATCATCAAAAGAATTTAATAAACATGATGTCCACACATTACCTCTTGGCCTTTGCCCATTTAGCTGGGCCACTTACACCATTGTAACGAATCCAGAGTTGGTCCACTTTCAGACTCAGATATATCTGTCAAGATATGAAATTATAATACATAGACAATACCGTTACTTGGTTCAATTCCTTGATTGAAACAATTGTCATATCCTAACCAATAAAAAAGAAAATAAAAATAAAACGAACCAGGGGATTTTACAAGCGATTAAAGCGAAGAGGACATTAACAGAATGTTTTTGTCATCATCATATCATGTAAATCAATCAGCCAAAACCAAAAGTCAGGTAAATTTCCACAATAAACACATAGGAAACGTAGAACCGTTCAAGATGAAAGATTAGCTAACTCAAGACGTAAAGACTGTTGTGTCATCATATTTATGTTTATGTGACACTGGTCGAACTTGACATGTTAAAAGCCTATTGAAATTCAATGCACGGATCATCAAGAGAAGAAAACAGCTACACAATAGGTCCTGTGTTTCACTTAATAAGACTATAGTACTAATTTATGTTCACTTGTACTATCCTCATAAATCATAGTGAATTCATCCTATCCTGCATCTGAGTAGATGCCGATTTTAAGTCCCTTTGAGTGCATGTAATCAGCCAAAGTTTTCATTCCTGATGGAAATTAAAGCTTTAGGATCAGGAACCGTACGACACTGTAATATTATCCAGGCTTTAGCATGAAAATATACCCATCTTAAGTATCAAACCAGCAATAAATTGTAAATTAGAACTACAGGAGAAGCTCACTTACCTCTGAATCCCGTATGAGTAAAATTATATCAGGGAATAGTCGGTGGATTACCTATGTTCACATAGATGTGGCCTAACTTGGCCAAGCCAGTGGAAATAAGTGCATCAGCTGCAAATCACAAGAACCAATAATATGTTAAGGAACTTCATCAGTTCTCCAGGATCAAAACACTGAAGCGTAAAGGCTATTGCTAGCACAAGGTCCATTATAACTAGCGAAGGCTCTTCATACGCCTTATCTTAGTTTCTTAAGTCAAATTATGGTCAATTGTAGGAAATCACCTTGTTTCAGTTATTTTGCCCACCTAAAGAATATGAAGAGCTTGTAGCATTCATATATTAAGAATTAGTGATAGTGCAACTTACTCTCCATTTTAGGGATAATATTACGAATAACCATCAACTCTGTCAACAAAAACTTCATAATTCTCTATTTTTACTGAATGGAAGAATAATAAATCTTAGTTTCAAAAACTAGCAAGACAAAAGTAGCATGAAGTCTGACACCAAATAAATTTTGGTCTCTTCTCTTGTCATAAAAATACAAGAACATAATAGAAATGAAGTGCATCCAATTCGATGAAGTTAGAAATCAAGGACAAGCAAGGAATACACACACACACATATTACATTTTCAGCATTCCTTGTGCTAATAAGTCCCCCATAACAGAAAAAGGTTTACAGAAGTTACTGTAATTGTTAGCAGATTCAGAACTTGTAGCTTAAGATCTCTGGTTCATGGTTCATGGAGGCTACCATTCCAATTCCAATGCCATGTCGCATAACGGTTGCGCTCGGAACGAGAATTTTTAAATAAAATTTTAAAAAATTAGTCAAAATTATGAAAAAAACATATAACTACTTTTAAAATTCAAAATATTACATAATTTTTGATCTTACATAATATAGTAACTAAAAAAATACAATAGACTATAAATTATTACTGTCCAAAGTACTCTAACAATTTGATTTTATTTAATAAAAAGCAATTTCATTATAAATGTGACATGTGATCAATACCATGTTGATCAAAAATATATGGGCTGTAATATTTATATATATATGGGTTGCAATATATATATACATATGGGTTGTAGTAAATAAATATGAGCTGCAAATATTGATTGTGTGCATAAAAAAAATCGAAAGTTCACTACCCCAAAAAACAAAAAATCTGATAAAAAAAAACAAAAATCTCTCCCTACTCATCGCTCTTCCATCTTCTTCTTCCGTTTTGTTTTCCATAAAATCTCAAGCCAGATCTGAAAAGGGAATACCCAAATTCAGTAGTGCAGCTCCCGTGCTCGATGGTGGCAGGCCTCGTAGCCACTATCTCCTTCAACCGCGAGCAACAACGCCGACGGCAATGAGCGCTCACATCTGAAAGCGTGGCTCTGATTCTCCTGTAGACCGTCAATATCCTCCTTCGTTCCGATCCGAATCAGCGTTCCGATCCAAGAAATCGGAGTGGAACGATGATTTGGCCAATAAATTGTTGCATCGTCTCCTACACATACCCGTGGCGGTTCCACTCCGTCGTGATGTAACGACACTTTCTCGCCGGTGATGATGTGACGATTTTCTGACCGCAAATTGATATTTTTTCGGTCATCACAATAAATGGCTAGAAAATCGCCATGTCATCACAGCGAGAAGTTATGTCCAAAATCGGATAACGATCAAAACATTGATAATCGGAGAGGATAAAATTAAAAAAAATTATAAATGAAGAGGACAAAATTAATAAAATTGAAACAGAAAGGATAAAATCGAAAATATCCTACATATGGAGGACAAAAAAAGCAATTATCCCAAATATGAAAGCAATTGTAGCCTATTGCCGTCTTATTATCCGATCAAAAAGAGAACAAAACTTAATACGTTTTATTGGCCCGTGAAATATGAATAAAAAACTTTTTATAGCCCACTTTGGTATTGTTGGTCCACCGAATAAAATCACAAAAGATATTCTCGCCAATCTTCTCATTAGACAACAATTCTAGTTTTTATAATCTCGTCTACATCTAATTGCTTGGAATAAATTATATGATTATAAAATTATACTATTTATGATGATTTGATCTTTGTAAATTCCAAGTTGTGATATATTAATTAAAATGTTATTAATCACTATTGACAATATAAAATTTTGAGTGATAATTGAAATGTGGTATATCTATACTACTATAAAAAGAAAGTCACTTTTGTATCTAAAATGACAATTTTTTTATACAAGTTTATAAAAATTGTCCTTCAACTCTATGTGAAATAAATAGAACTATATAAAATCGTAGCTAATATTGAAAATTTCCATGAAACCAATTTAATTTGGATACCAAATTTTGATGTGTCAATTTTACCCTTTTAATTATTAAATACATGCAACAAAAAAATAAATAGAAAGGACAATATTGTAATATTACAATCCAATTTGAAAATCCATGTTCTCAACCCACTAACCACTTTCTCTAATTACAATTACTTAGGTTTTTTTTTTCTTTTTGTGTTTATTCTTTATCATGTAATTTTATTTCATATAATTATTTTATTTTTAAATTATTATAATTTAATAAATTATTTCAAATAATTCTTAAAAAAGTATTATTATAAAAGAAATTTAATAATATAATTATATTTTCATGATAAAAAAAACTAAGTACTAAATTAAAATATATATTTTTAATATTTTACAAACACGTATAATGTGCGGTGGTGCTAGTATTGGAAATACGGAACCAATAACTAATTCAATTGGGTTGGGCCAAGGTGGATTGTAGAAAGACCTTTCTGGTGACCTGTCAATTTTCAAGTTGGGCCGAACCTCTTTAATTTTTCCTTCTTTACTTTTTATTTTTCTTTAATTGCTTAAGACCTAATAGACGCTATTTAAAAATGAAATAAGATCAGTCTTGCCTTGCTTAGCGTGTTTTTACAAATAATTTCCTATATATTCAAAATATTACTAATTTCCTAAGAATATTAAAAAATATGAGTTTATATGTATACATTTGTATAGTCCTGGACTGGGCCTGTACCAGAATCCAAAAGGTCACATTCATGCACTGAGTTGACCCCAATAAAACTTATGAACTTGAAACAATTCGAACGTATTTGATGGTCCACATATCACATATGTATTATTGTACCAAATGTCAATTTGGCGCTATAGATTATACACTTTGTGATCTAATTGGTCCGTATTTATTGACTTCGTTAACCCAATTTGCCAATCACCAACTTAAAATTAATCTGTGTTATTTGATTTGATGGGCTAGTTTGATAATTTTAGTGGGGTTTTTTTTTATTTGAACTCCATCCGATTTTTAAAATTTTCAACCAATTAGAATACCTGATAGATAATATCCAACAAGAAATATATGTGATTTGATATAGAGTGTTTGGATATGAAATCAAGTAATCCGATCCATCAAAGATCCGAATTCGTCATAATATATTTTTATTATATTAATAATATGTTGTATATATACTATCGATTAAGTGAGATGGTCTTTGACTTTTTTAATATTGTGTATGTAATTATTTAATTTTTAAAATACCATTCAACTATCATTCTCTATCCTGTATCTTTTGTCTCTTTCGACACTATAATTGTTTTCATTTTTTTTCTTTACTCCCGCAACTCTCCTCGGCTAAAACAAAAATAAATAAACATCTCCCCTTTACTCTTTTCTAAATTTCATTCTATTTTATATTTATATTTTTGTTTTAAACTATAAAATTATTTTATTTATTTATTTTTTTTAACATATCATAAAATCTAATAAGTATATTATAAATGATTAAAAGAATAGTATAAATAATAAAATAATTAAAAAATAAATATTTGCATATAATTTAACAAAAATTAGTTTTTTGATTAGATTGTATTCATATTTATTTTGCACACACAATGATTGCGCTTGATATGTTAGTATATATTATTGATTAAAAACAAAGTTTAAGCACATGTAGTGGATTTATAACTAAAATTTCGCCAGTTTTTATTTTTGAATCATTTATTCAACATAATAATGCATGCTTATTCTGTAAATGTTGTAAAAATTTGAAACTACACTGAATGAAGTGTTATTGCATTTATGCGAAATGTTCTTCACTATGAAAAGTATTTGTCCTTCACCTGTTAACATATTTAATTTATAATGATCATATATTGAAGGTACATACAAAAAAATTGCATTGCATAATCTTTTAAACGGTATTAAATTTTAGTAATTATTGTATTATGCCTTTTATCAATTTCATTTATTTCGAATTACAGATATTTATAATCGAATTTGACTCGTCGCATATTTTAATTGTTCGAATTTGTTAAAATTTTAATCGGATTCAGATTAAAATAATCGGCTCCATTGACAGGGCTTAAGTCAAATAACTTATCATGGGTTTAGGCTCACATATCCTTGGACTTGAGATTAAGGGCACTGTTGGATTTGCTTATAATACAAGGGCAAAGTGTCTATTTATCTTTTCTAAAAATTGAATTACATTCTTACTCGATAAATAAAAAAGCCCGATAATACCAACTATCAGTTGATCTAGCGGGATGAGGCAATAGATCCTTTAAACAAGGTCAAGGGTTCGAACCTTGACATTGTGAATGGAGCAACTGGGTTGGGAGAGTCGCCCCAGTAATGGGCCTTTATAGTTCCCGATCCGAATTAATCGGCCAATGAGCCAAAATTGGGTGGATAAAACCCAAAAAAAAAAAAGCCCGATTATATACGACTCTGAATATTTTATCACGGGCTTGGTTCATATACGGTGTACCCTACGACCTAGGCTCTGTGATTAACGGCCCAGTTAGATTTGCTTTTAGTACACCACCTATGTTTGCACAGTTGAAAAAAAACCCAAAATATTGTTGAGCATCTATTTTTCTTTTTCTGGAATTTCTTTTAGTTTTTACTAATCGTAAATTTAATATATTGAGGAATAGTTTATTTCGGATGTTAGGATAACATAAGTTTATTAGACAGGTGGTCCATAGGTCATCTAGAAACCTTTTTTATTTACTATTCACTCATAACAAAGGCAGCTCAACTCATATTTGATTCAATCTTTTGTTTTTTAGCCCTTCATACATAGTCAATTACAAATTTGACCTCCAATTTCAGACTCAAAACAACAGTACCAACAGTCTAAATCTCTCTCTCTCACTCACTCACTCTCTCTCTCTCTCTCTATATATATATATATATGTATATATGTGTGTGTGTGTATTATCCAACAAGAATTGAACTTCTGCTCTCTCTCTCTCTCTCTCTCTCTCTCTCTCTCTCTCTCTCTCGTTTTCTCTCTTTCTTGCTCTCTCTCTCTCTCTATATATATATAATCCAACAAGAATTGAACATCACAGGATCTTGTTTTCGCCAGTAAGGCCATCCTTTATTTGGTTATGATTTACTCGGTTCTGGTTCATATATATTCCATTAACAAATTTATCTTGTCTTTATTTTCATCGATTATTTATTTATTTATTCTCTGCCTCAATATAGCGCGAATTAGAAAGTATTATAAACAAAATTGAGTTAGTTGGTATCTTTGAGGTTTGATGTTATTATCCATGGAGTTTAATTAGCTCAAAGTTATGTTTTTTTTATTTTCTTTTTCTTTCTAACAAAAGATTATCTATTATCATAAACTTATTGCTGCTCAAGTTTTTTTCTTGATGTATTTTTTTTTTTTTAAAAGTTTTTTCTTAATTTGGTTTGTCAATTTTTGAGTTTCGAAGTAATAAGTTAAATGGATTCTTATGGGCCCATCAAATAAGAATACGACAATGATTATAGGGACAATCGGATCTTCGAGGCCCATCAACTAAGCGCACCAAAATTAATACAATCATTTAGATTTTGTTGGCCCATAAAATAAGATTACAGAAATGCTTAAGCGCCTCTGTGTCATAGTGGCCTACTAAGCAAGAGCCCAAAATTATTATAGCCGTTTTGGGTCTTGTTATCCTACTTAATTTGGGGTAGGCCCCCATAGAATACCCCCAGCCGTTTATGGCTAGTTTATCAGGGAAAAAAAAAAGGAAAGAAAGAATAAATTAAACCTAATATCAAATAGATAGAAATAAAAAGTACCAAAAGAAAAAAAAAAAGAAAAAAAAAAGAAAGACAGAAATAAAAGTTGCGAAGAGCTGTCACGCCCAACTCAATCAACCACTAGCCCAACACGTTCTCCAAGAGCAACATCAATATGTAAAGAGGTAGGTCTTTTTCGATATATTATATTCTTGATTGCCAACCCTAATTGTTATAGAATTGCCCCCTTTTTTGATTTAGGAATTATATAGGCAATCGAATTCTAGTTGACATTATAAAAAATTTATTATTTCCTTCCAATCCATCTGCTCGGGTGACCTACACACACACACACACACACACACACATATATATATTTTTCGTTGGGTATAAATTAAATCACAAGATTTGCGATATATACAGACGTGTATATATTTATGTATATATTTGTTGTGCTGTGTGTGTGAGAGAGAAAGTGCATAGAATCACAAGAATTGAACATATTATTCTTGTAAGTCCATTCCTTTTCTTGGTTACTTCATATAATATTTTATTGATTTGTATTCATATTTTTGTTACATCGTAACTGAACTTTCTTGATCGCTTCAAAGTTTCAAATTAATATTCATGGATTTGATTAATCACAGTTTCATATTGTCATCGATGGATTTGATTAACAAATTGTTTACTTTTTTAAATTTGTGTCCCTTTTGACTTCTCAATTTACTTTGTCTTTCTACTTTGTTATTTTTGGTTTTCGCATTTGATTTTTTTTTTATCATAACACAGACCAAACAATACCAGAGGGAATAAAATAAAATACGAAAACTAAGAATTAAAAGCAAAATAGTGGTTCTAAAATTATATGCTGGAGCTTTCACGTTGCTTGTAACAGGGGTTGATGCATTGACGGCTTGTACGAAGGATAGAGGTGTAATATTGAGTTATATGAAAGCTTTGTATTGGTTGTTCAACATACTATATTCCCAATTGCCAACCTAGCCTGAACCCCGTAGGATTCGGACAACCCTAATCTAAGTATTCTACTTGTGATAGAATTGTTACCTTTTTTTTTTTTTTAGGAATTATATATGCAATCGAATCCAAGTTGACTTATAACAGAATTGTTATTTCC
This sequence comes from Petrea volubilis, assembly GCA_026212405.1. NCBI lineage: Eukaryota > Viridiplantae > Streptophyta > Magnoliopsida > Lamiales > Verbenaceae > Petrea > Petrea volubilis. The sequence goes on from JAOWBU010000816.1 coordinate 14,110, forward strand.
TTCCAATCCATCTTCTTTGGCGACCTACACCTTATATATATATATATACACACACACGCACGTATATATTTTGTGTGTGTATATATATATATTGTTGTGCTCTGTGTGTGAGAGAGAAAGGGTATAGAGTCACAAGAACTGAACATATTATTCTTGTAAGTCCATTCCTTTTCTTGGTTATTCATTTAATATTTTATTGATTTATATTCATATTTTTATTGCATCGTAACTGAATTCTCTTGATCTCTTCAAGTTTCATATTAATATTAATGGATTTGATTAATCACGGTTTCATATTATTATCGATGGATTTGATTAACAAATTGTTTACTTTTTTAAATTTGTGTCTCTTTTGTCTTCTTAATTGACTTTGCCTTTCTACTTTGTTGTTTTTTTGTATTCGATTTGAATTTTTTTTGATCATAACATGGACCAAACAATACCAAAGGGAGTAAAACAAAATACGAAAACTAAGAATCAAAAGCAAAATAGTGGTTCTAAAATTCACTAAATAAGTAAAGTGTTCACTTTTCATACCAAAACTTATAGAAAATTTGTGTTAAGGATTATGTTACGCTTTTTTATTTTTACGCATTAATTGGTTGGATGAGGTTTGAATTAGTAATCTTGATTATCCTCTTGATACATGATGCATGCAGATGGAAGACACGAGTGTGGCAAACGTAGAGACACAATGTCTCCCTCCTTGGCTTATGATATCACATGGAAAGGAGCGTGAAAAACAATCTTTTTATAGTCTATCTAAGAAAAGATTTTATACGAAAAGTATTCCCGAGTTAGTCGATAAATGTGTTCTTACATCGGCTTATGGGTGGTTGGTTCTAGTAGACAATGAGTCGGATAATTGTTGCCTTTGGAACCCGTCATCTAGTGAGACAATCGAGCTCCCAAGATTGCAAAATTCAGCTACGTATGATAGATGTGCATTGTCCACATCTCCTAAAAATCCTGATTGTCACATTTTATTCATTCGTGAAAGTACCTGTGATATAGCCTTTTGCCTAATTGGAGACCAAGAATTTGCTACGCAGTATTTATTAGATGGAGAAACATTAGTATCAGTAATGGCGGCTGCATCTTTTGAAGGCAAGATTTATTGCTACTTGGAAACTAGTCCTAGAATTGCAATAGCTAACTTTGTAGGTAAAACACTCGAATTTAGACCAGTATTCTCATGGAATATATTTCCCGGTGATTTAGTACCAATTCGGAGAGCAACTCGGAAAAGTTTTTTGATCGAGTCTGCATGCGATCGTGAACTCTTGCTTGTTGTTGAGATGGTGCCGTGCACTCATCTTTACAACAATGACATGCTTTTTAGAATTTTTCGGGTGGATATTGGTGAAAAGGATTGCGTGGAGTTGGAGAATATAGGGAATCAAGCAATTTTTCTCAATCATCCTGATGTTGGCGGCGGTAGCAGCGGTATTTGTTGCTTGTCCACCAATGGAATCAAACCGAATTTTATATATTATACTATTCCAAATAGCAAGAATCTCTATGTCTATGATCTTGACAATAGAAGCCAAACAGTGTTGCTACCTTGTCCTGCTGCTAGGCGCACTCAATCAATCAACTTTTGGGTAGAACACCATACTTTTGAAACATTTAGTAATTAACGTAAGATGCGGTGGTCTCGCAAATTTTATTTGCATATGGTCACTCAATTCTTTTAATAATGTCAGGGAGTTATGTTTGTTTTATTTATTTTTTATCAATTTTTTTAATAATGTCAGGGAGCCCAAAAAAAAAAAAGGGAGTTATGTTTGTTTTATCTATTTTTTTTTATCATGTTATTGTTATTTTGTTAAGGGATGAGCCTCAACACGTTAAGGGTACACACAAATAAACATGTTATAAAATTTCAGTAACATACGTCAGTTTTATAAGTAATTATTTTGTTCTTCTAGTTACCATGTTTAAAATTTATGTCAAGTTAACTTAGTTTTATGAAAATTCTTAATGCTTAATGTTATAGGTATTTTATTTAAGTTGGTAATACCATCTCTTATTCCACATGTTATAAGCAAACTACCAATTTTATTAAACTTTTGATAGAATTTGAAACGGTTGCTAAGTGAAAGGCCTCTTTATAAATATTTTTGTATTACCATTTTCGCAGCAAGCATTAATATTTGAAGGTATATAAAATATTAAACAGTTTTTTTTGGGCCTTTCCACATAACATATTCCATTTTTTTTCTCTTTTATTTATTTATTTTGAGCGACTTCCACAAACATATAAATGCTAGTGTCAGTATACACATTGGTGTAAAATTCCAGATACACATACACACACAATATATTTTATACCAATTGTAACAATAACATAGGTGTCAAATTATATTAGCTTATGCAATATGTAACAATTACTTCAGGGACGGTATTTGTAATTTTTAAAACTATACCTCAAGGAACGTAAATGTAATTTGCCCATTAAATTATAATTAAATAATTTTCAAATAATTCTCACCAGAAATTTGCCTTATATAGATTAACTGTTAAAAAATTGAAAATTTTAAAATCAAATAACTAATAAAAATTTATTTCTTATGTGAAAAATAAAATTTTAAATAGGTAGAAAATTATTTTATAATATGTATAAAAAGTATACATTATTTTTTTTAAATTACTTTGGAACATGTAAAAAAGTGTATTATAGGTCATAATGGTGTGGGTATTGTATTGCATTTAAACTTTTTTACTAGCATTATATATATAAGGTTGCTAATACAATAAAAAATATTATTAAAGTTCATATTCGAATATTTAACGGATCGTACTGCTTGATTTCATATCCCATCCATTTATTTCAAATTATAGATATTCATAATCAGATCTGATTTATCAAATATTTTAATCGATTGAATATACTAAAATTCGGATCGGATTCGAATTAAATTCCGCTCAATTGACAGCCCTAATCGCATGGTTGATAGTATTTCATTTAGCAGAAAGCGACGCTCTGATTTGGGTCCGTTTCATACATGTCTCTAGATTTGAAGTCCCAACCCGCTAAAATCATAAAACAATGCAGGCCCTTTTTCAGCCCACGTATGTTTTATGTCAAAAATACAAGTAACCCAATTGGGCCTGCAGAGTTCTGTAAGGGCAGCCCAAATTGTTCAAAATTATTTGTAGCTGAAGTGCAAAACTTGAGTACCAAATAAATGCCATATACAGCTCAACCCAAATAACTAATACCAAATAAGTCCAAATTACCGATTGGAGCCCATATTATGTCTGCAGAAATAAGAGAGGCCCTTGAAAAGCAAATCGAACACTTAGGGCTGTCAATGGGCTGGATATTGAGCAAATTAGGAAAATCCGAAAAGCCTAATTAGTATTCGAATTCTATCCGAATCCTATAGGACTTACATTCATATCAACTGAGTCCGAATCTGAGAAAAATCTAAAACCCAATACAAAAATCTGACCCCGATTAACTGTTAAAAATTTTGAAACCCGATAGAACAAAATAATTGCTCATGGTTTGGGCTTTTTCAACGCTGCACAAATAGCCTCTCTTTTCTGGGCCTAAAATATTATTATCAGATTTTAAGCAAATCCCATCTATTTTTCTTTTCGATAATAACGAATCATTTTTTAGGTTTTCTTACTAATAAATGCAACCCGGTATCTAATCTCAAATCCTAGGATATACGAGTCTAACCCGTGATAAAATATTTGACAATGATACAATATTTGAATTTTTTCTTTATAGAACAAAAATGCAGCCAATTTTAGAAACGTAAATAGTTACCCAATAATGTTCTCGGCTCTGCTTAAAAGTTAATCCAATTGGGCCTAACGTATTAACACTTTAAGTGTTCTTTATGGAAAAAGAATGCAACTGATTTTCAGAAAACAAAAAAACAACACCCAGACCAGACATGTTTTGGGCTTAATAGACGCAACTTGATGGGGCCAATAAGTACAACTCCAAGGATATGCAAGCCTAAGCCTTTGATAAAACATTCATACTGAAAGAATATTTAGTCTTTCTCTGTATAGAACGAAAGTAGTGCACAAAATTTCGAGTATGCAAATTGCAAATTGCAAATTACAAATTACAATATAGGAAAAATATATAACAAATATTTCAAATTTAAGGAAAAATAATATAATTTAGTAAAAAATAATCCTTGAAAAGATTAATTCCCTCATTATTTTCTCTGAATTTGATTTGATCCTCCAATAACACGATTCGTAGGCTTCGTGGCTTTATTACGAATCAAACGCCGAAAATTTCGATGAACACCGTGAAGAATGTGGATTTAACTTGACTTTGACTTGGAGAAAAATGCCTATTTGTCAGTTTAACATCTTGATTGCAGATTGAAAGTCTTATTTTGATGATTTCCGCGAACAACGCCTTGAATATCGCTTCAATCACCGCGGATTTGATTTAGGAAAAACACCAAAATGTGGGGCTAACAGCTTGATCTCAGATTGAACGCCTTAATTTGATGACTTTAGCGAAGAACGTCGGGGAATTTTGCCTGTGATCTCCACGAATCTTCTTGAGCCCTCTTGGAATGAGCATAGCCCTTACACCCCTCTAAAGAGGAAAAGAGTATAATGCCATACAGTTGTAGCCTTTTCATTAAACTATCCTTTAGGATTCCTCGAAACGAAAGAAGCGCGGGGCTTTTCGTGATAGAAAAACTCTCCTGTCTCTTCCCCCGGAGGGGGTTAGGGGGGCTTTCGGTCTTTCGGTTAAGCTGTTAGTAGTACTTCTAGTCAATGTCTCTAATCTGGATGAGTAGAATAGAACGAAGGTTTGGAACCCTGCTTTAGAGGGAATGGGGGTGACACGGCGCTTTCGGGTTCGTTTTTGACTTACAAGGAAAGGGAGAAAGATTAAGATCTTGTTGTGGCATTCTAAGGATCATAATCCTTTTCTCATGGTGCTATTCACATTCATTCATTAGCCTGCTGAAAAGCCCTTTGCTTCCTTCGGGTGTGATTTTTTGAGATAACTTCGTGATCTTATTGGCTTCTGTTGCTTTTGAAAACTTCTTGATGTCGCATTTTTTGGTATTCGTATCTTAAAGGCGTTTATGGAGGGTATTCGGATGACTATCGACTTCTTTGGTATTTATCTATTTAATATAAATTATTTTTAAAGAGAGAAACATTATTTGCGTGTCATAATTTGATTGGTCCACGTGCCTAAGTTAGCCAGTTGGCGTCTTCTTGTTTGACAGTGACATAAATATCAAAATATTAATTAAATTTAACTATTAAATATTGGAATTCGATTTACAGAATTCTAAAATATAAAAATAAGAAATTTAATTAATATTGAATATTTTAGGCCCTCTGTGTCATTCTGGCCTACTAAGCAAGGGCCCAAAATTATTATTGCCGTTTTGGGTCTTATTGGACCTTGCAATAAAATTAGGTGTAATTGGTCAAAAAAATAAGAACAAAATATTATTATAGCTCATTTGATTGTAAATGATCCCCCCAAAAAAAGAGCACACAAATTAGGTATTGTAGCCCATTTGAATCTTACTGCCTTTTTATATTTTGTCACTGATTTATTTTGGTAATAAAGGCGCCAACATCAATTTCATTGTCAACCTTATGAGTTTATTATTATATATTGAAGATCGCAAATGTAAATTTTCAATTGTTTATAATTCCATATTTTTAATATGAAAAACTTAGCTCATGCACATTTCCCAACTCTTTAAACAAATGTAGCTTAGCGCATTAGATGAAATTACAATCATTATATTTTTGTGTAATAAAATATAGAAATTTGAAGGAAATAAGAGAAAGCACGAACTATTAAATAATAATAATAATAATAACAAGAATAATGTAACGCCCAAAAAGTTTGCTTTGTAAGAATGTATTATATAATTGGGAAAACAAAATTGGAGAATGATATTTCTTATTACATGTTGAAAGTATGAGGGTCTAATCCGAAGAAAAGAAAAGAGTTGATTGGGCCAATATCATAATGTTAGGGATCATATCATAAAAAATAGAACTTTAAATGCTGGATTGAAGAATTGAGGCTAAATTCGAGAACACCACAAAGTTTAGGTGTCATTTTTTAAGGCCGTGTAAAGTTGTCGTGTTTAATTGGGGGTAAGTTTTTTGGGAGGTAAATTTGCAATTTGAGCAGAGTTTGTGGTGTACACCATCTTTTTCACGCGCTAAAACACACACTACCTATAACTCTCTCATCTCTTCACCAACGTACCAAATCGATCATTGCAACGAGAGGAACTCATTGGTGGTGGTGGTGGTGGTGGTATTACATGGTTTTAGCGATTGGAATAAGAGCAGTGATGGCAAACGATGAGTGCATAGCGGTGAAGGTGGTGGTTTTTTATTACTTGTAAAAAAACAAAATAGAAGGGAAAAAAAAAAGCTCTTCTTAGAAGCTATTCCAAATTAGTTTCAAATAAAACAGTTTTTAACATACTTTTAATTACTGTATCTAGACACAAAATTGATTAACTTAAAAAAAACTGCTATAAAAAGCATTGTTTGAACAACATTTTTTTTAAACCAATCCAAATGAGCTGTTATAGCTATTTGAGAAGCTTCTGCAAGAATTTTATAGTTTCAGCAAATCCAATTACTGCAAACACGTAAAAGTAAATAGAAAGGCCGAAGTTCTCTCGGAATGCTGCATGCTTGGAAACTAAACGCTTATTGAACTTAGATTTTTCATGCAATTAAGTAGTACCCCTCCCATGAATTCAATCCCTTTAGGCTTAAACTTTGTAATTTTTTTTTTTATTTTTAGTAATAATTTCCTTGGACATGCATGCCCAATTCTTAGAGCATGCTCAATTCACAAACCTTCAAACTGTGAAGCCAGTGGGTTAGTTGAACTCACACCAATGGCACCCCTATTGACTGAGTTCCTTTTTAACATAACTCACAATTCACTAGACAAACCAACATGAAGAGAAATATTATCAAAAACTCGACTAGAAGTTGTTGAATCATCATTAACCAATGGTAATTATTAATTTTTGAAAAAATTGGTGTTCCACCCAAGCTACTTGGAAATATAGAGATTATTGCTATTTGGTAATGTATGATATATAGAACTGGGTTGGATTCCTTTGGAAGAAGAACAAATACCGCCGCCGACCCCCAATCACCTTGGCTCTAACTCAAACTCTTTTATATTGATATCCACATGAAAAATTCTAAAACTCGTGCTATCATCCTAAAGAAAAGAGCATGACATTATTTCATAAACTAGCAAGAGCTCACGACCACATGCGGATTCAATCAAGCATTGTCTCCGAAATCCTCCCAAGCTGGTAATAAACTTGCAATATCCACATCACATGGAAATATTGGTCTTAGTTCGAGAGTTTTGTAAAATGGACTGTTTTGATGTGAGGATCACAAGGAATAGTTTCTGCGTAGCAATAAATCATCTTTTGGAAAGATGCGGCTGCCGTTATTGCTGTCTGATCTACATTATCCTCATCATCCATCAATGACTTCACAACAAATTTGTTATCTCCTAATAGGCAAAAAACATAAGCATAGTGGGAAAATTCTTGCCCAAACCCGGTTTGACCGTACCCAACCAATCATATAACAAGTGTTAATACACTTGTCATGTGATTGGTCACTCTCCCTAAACTGTACACCAATCACATGACAAGTGTAAAACACTGGCCACGTGATTAGTCCCGGTGTGGCCGAACCTGGTGCGGGTAAGAATTTCCCAAACATAGTGATGGTAAACAACAATCGGAATCTGTAGGGGGTTTGGAAAGTGCGCATTTATCGTAAATAGACAATTCATCCAACTTTGGACGATTCCAGAGGTAACAATGAACAAACCTCATCCATCAAATTAATGGATACAAATTCCATTGGTCATGTCCTATTAATGAGGTAAATTGCACAGATAACATAGAAAATAAAATTTTGTTATATGACTGTAGCTAATTTTTTTTGTTGGAAAATAAAATTTTGAGTCAATAAAGCTCATCAATGATTATTTCAAACCCGGAAGAGACCAAAAAATTTAAAAACAAATGCAATGCAAAAATGAATATACAAATTAATGAAATATTATATGTACTAACCAGTAAAACATAAAGGTTGTGTTTGGCGGGGGTTTATGGGTGAGATTATATTTGTATCCCACCCCCATGGTGGGATGTGTAATCCACTTGATTTGGATTGAGTTGATAAAAATTTTAATTTACTGTACTACCCTTAAATATATATGATTGGGCTTAAATTATAGGGCTTTTGGTAATTTGGTTTCAAACATAGAGAAAAAAAAGAATACTACCAAACATAATTTGAAGGATATTTCATTAAACAATATTTGCTGCCAAATAAATTAATGCAATAAATTGGTAATAAATTTATAGTATATATATCCAATAATTTCACTGTTATATACAATCTCATACTGTTACCAAACGCAATTAAAAGGGAAAAGAATGCACTTAGGGAGGAAAACAGGATCTCGGGACGAATACTAATATTGAATCCTTGTGATTCCATGTATGAAGCCGAAATATATATATACATATATATATATGTATTATATTATGTATCTATATTATATAACATCTAGATTCTAGATTGTAAAATCAGTGGATTAGGAATTTAGAAGGAAACAAATATTTTATTTGTCCGACTCCAACTTGGAATGGAATCTTTATGCTATGTTTGAACTTTCAATTTTGACTAATAAAATATAGAAAGGAAAATAATCCGATTTCCTTATAGAATCCAAGGACCAAATATAGCGTTAGATTATGACTTAGGAATAGATATCTTTAAGATTCCTGAATCACGCCAAACCCCTTTATTATATTTGTAGTACAATTCGATGATGGAAAATTCTAGCCCGAACACGATTCGGTCGAGCCAACTAATAATATTTTGTCAAGTGGAATATTATTTTTCATTAAGAAAAGTGTCCAAAAATATAATTCCTCTAACCGTGGTTAAGTTTTACTTTGTCTCCCAACTGTGGAATCTTAGTAGAGATAGAAACAAGAAAATAATTTAGGCAAAATCCTAAATTGGATATAACAATATAATTTAGTGCATGAAAACACTATAAAAGGAGAATTTTCATCAATGATATAGCAATAGAATTCTTTATCTATAGCTATAAGACTAGCTAAAATTCACCAATGAAAAATTCTTTACATTAGCAAAATTAGAATTTTCAGTGCAAGCTCATGAGTGTGCAATGGTAAACTAACTTTTCTAAACAACTTTGAGTTGTACACCCATTTTATCCCTCTTAATATAGTGCCAAAAACTTAAAAAAAAAAAAAAAGGAAAGATGCAATTAATTTCATAGTTGAAATAGGAAAAACTTTATTGTCTTGTACGTTATGTGGTTCACCTCCAATTAGGATCCTGTGGATCCTACAAAATATAAATAGAAAGAATTGAAAAGAGCACGATATATGCTCGTTCTCAAATAAAATAGATAAACACAATTGAAAAAAAAAATAGTATTGAGTGGAGATTTGACAATCTTCTAATACACTTGATATTTTAGTGTTGAGTGATTTGTGTTAGTTTAGCACAATTTTCTCATTGTCATTTTTCAAGAAAAAAATAATGGATCTGATTATCGATTAGAGAACATGGTTTTTTTTTTTGGGAGGGGGGGGGGGGGTCTCGGCGTGAATAAAGATACAGATACGATTGAAATCTTATATTCCCCCTAAATTATTTCGTTATTTCCTATCGCTGCTAAGATTTTATAAGAGAGAGAGAGAGAGAGAGAGAGAGAGAGAGAGAGAGAGTTAACCACAAATTAGAGGAATTATATTTTTGAGCACTTATTTAATGAAAAATTATATTCCACTTGGTACAATATTATTGATTGGGTAGGCTGAGTTGGGTTTGGGTTAGAATTTTCTTCTATGACAAATCTCAAAAAACTTTAAGATTGACAAATTCTTTTATTATATTTCTAGGACAATTCTTTGACGAATATAATTCTCAGGAAAATCCATTGAGGAACTAGGAATTACGAGGCACACACAATTCTATGACACATATATATATATATATATATGAGTTTATCGTGATTTTGTTAATCAAGGGTATGTGTGTACTCCAGGTATCTTTGTTTTCCATTGGTAATCTTTCAAATTTTATACTTAGGTCTGATTTTACCCCCATGTACTTTATCAATTTCAAGCAAAAAAGCTACGATATTGCACAATGATTTTAGTAGTTACATATATTAGTCGTGCACACTTTTAATTGTGATGGTGATTTTAATTTTTATCGGAGGTTAGGGGACAATTGCTATCCATTACTGATTTTTTCCCCTGGTGATGATTATTACTATTTTTTTTTCTTTTAATATGCAGATATAATGACGAATTGCGTTGATCTTCAAAAGGAGTTTTTGAATTTGATACTATCGAATTTCTTTTCTAAAGATGGGCATACTTTTAGCCTAGTTTGTGAAAGGAATTGGGCTGATCTTCCGGAAGAGATTTTGGGTTTGATAATATCGAATCTCTTTACTAAAGATAGGCATACTTTTAGCTTGGTATGTAAATCCTGGAACCGAGCTGCTTTGGTTTCACCATTTCACCCATCTCCGTGCTTAATGTTCTACGAAAAGAGCGATTGTTCATGGAAATTCTTTCAGCACATCGGTTTCTTCTCTAAGAAAATTCCTGAAATTCAAGACGCAGAAATACTTTACTCAAATTATGAATGGCTGCTCATGTCTCGTGATAGATATTGTTTGTTCTTCTTCAGTCCTTTCAATAATCACGCTTTGGAAGTCCCTAAAATCCCTATACCCTACCACATATTATACTTTGTCAACCCACCAACCTCTTCAAATTGCATCATTGTCGGCATGCTATCA
>JAOWBU010000025.1:0-107520 GCA_026212405.1 Petrea volubilis
AGAAAGTTGGCAGGAAGCTCCATATGACCGGTTTGCCCTCGAGGACCTGGATCACCCTCAGCAGGTTAACACAATCGAAGGATGTTCGATAGAGTTCAACGAGAGCGACATGATCCCAGTCCAGAGTCTGGAGGGGTTATCCTAGCAACCCGATTATCCTATGATGGTAACGACTGATGTGGCCAATTTTTCCGTAACTAAGATGTTGATTGACAACGGGAGCTCGGCTAATGTCCTGTTCTACTCGACGTTAAGAAAAATGGATATGGGCAAAATTGACATGGAGCCGGTAAGGACGCCTTTGGTAGGCTTTGGAGGATCCCAGATTCACCCCCGGGGCAAATCAAGCTGCCATCATCCCTCGGCCAGGAGCCCTACAGGCGAACTCTGATGATAAACTATTTAGTGGTGGACGCCCTTTTGCATACAATATGATTCTGGGCCGACCGACGCTTAATGCATTCAGAGCAGTGGTGTCCACCTATCACCTTATGATGAAGTTTCCTACCGAGGCTGGGATGGGACAGGTGAGATGCGACCTCGTAGACGTATGGACCTGCTATTCCGTCTCACTGGGAATGAAGCCTAGGTCCGGAAAGAGAAAATCCCCCAAAGTTAGCTCAGATAGCGATTTTGGAGGATTGACAGTAAAACCCTCGAAGGCAAGGAAGCTCGAGGATAGCATAATAGAGCCCACGGGAGAGTCGAAGGCCATCGAGTGGGATCCAGGGAACCCTGAGAAAATTACCAAGATCGAAGCCCAGCTTGATCAGTCCCAGGAGGTAATGCTCGTCTAATTCCTATGCGAGAATAAAGACGTATTTTCATGGCAATCCTCGGATTTCCCTAGAATCAGCCCCGAGGTTATTGTGCACCGTTTGAACGTCGACCCCACATTCAAGCCCGTCAAGCAGAAGAAAAGGGTCTTCGGGGCTGAGAGGAATAAGATAATCGAAGGAGAAGTGAACAAATTGCTGAAAGCTGGATATATCATGCCAATACATTTCCCGGAATGGCTGTGTAATGTGGTAGTGGTACCAAGGGGCAAGGCAAATGGAGAATGTGCAATGATTTTACGGATCTCAATAAGGCGTGCCCGAAGGACCCCTACCCGCTCCCTTAAATTGATCAGCTTGTCGACTCCACGGCAGGCTGTGAAATGATGAGTATGATGGATGCCTATCAAGGGTACTATCCATTTCAATGGCCCCGGAGGACCAGCCCAAAACCTCGTTCGTAGTAGAGATGGGAGTTTACTGTTTCCTGGTCATGCCTTTCGGACTCAAGAATGCAGGGGCGACTTATCAAAGGTTAGTGAACCTCATCTTCAAAGAATTGATAGGGCGAATCGTCGAAGTTTATGTGGACGACATGATTGTCAAAAGCCCGGAAGAGAAAGATCATCTCGAACACCTTAGAGAAGTCTTTCGAGCGCTCAAAGAGTTTGGCCTCAAAGTCAACCCCTTGAAATGCACATTCGGGGTTCGAGGGGGAAAGTTTCTGGGGTATATAGTTAGTGAAAGAGGGATCGAGGTCAACCCGGAGAAAATCGAGGTGCTGTAGAAGATCGGGACTCCCAAATCAGTCAAGGACATTCAAAGGCTCTGCGGCCGGATTGTTTCCTTAAACAGGTTCATATCTCGGTTAGCAGACAGGAATCTACTTTTTTTCAAAAAGTTGAGGAAAGTCCTCGACTTCCAGTAGACGCCCGAATGTGAACAGGCCTTACAAGAACTCAAAGAATATCTGGCCGCCCCGCCGCTGCTAGCAAAACCGAATCTGGGGGGAAAGTTGTACTTGTATCTCGCAATATCACTAGAAACGGTCAGCTCTGTGATTATAGTAATAAGAGACCGAAAGCATCTTCCTGTTTACTACCTCAGCAAGGTATTACAAGGGCCGGAGAAGAACTACCTGGAGATAGAAAAATTTGCGCTGACCCTCATCCACTTTGCGAGGAAGCTGAGACAATAATTCCAGTCACATTCGATGGTCCTGCTTACAGATCAACCCCTTCGGCAAGTCATTTCGAAGCTAACGCATCAGACAGGCTTATTAAGTGGGCTATTGAGCTGGGAGAGTTCGATATCTCATACCAACCGCGAACCGCAATCCAGGCCCAAGTATTAGCCGATTTCCTCCTCGAGAAGGTTGGGCTGCCGGAAGAAAATACGCCTGCCACCGACCCATGGCTTCTGCACGTGGATGGCTCTTCCACCACATAAGGCGGGGGAGCCAGGACCATCTTGCAAAGTCCAGAAGGCCATGTGGTGGAGTTCACTATCAAGCTTAATTTTTCGGTCACAAATAATGAAGCGAAGTACGAAGCCCTTATAGCTGGCCTCGAATTGGCAATTCGAGAAGGAGTTTCCCATATCCGGGCCTTCACTGATTCTCAATTGGTTTCTAATCAGATCGGGGGTACATATGAAGCTAGGGACACGACGATGACCAAGTACATCGAGCATGTCACAAAGCTGAAGGAAAGCTTCAAGTCTTTTGCTTTGGAACAAATACCGAGGGAAGAAAACGAGCGTGCAGACGCCTTGTCCAAGTTCGCGAGTGCCCTTAAAGGTACCAGAGATCAGATAGTTAGATTCCAGACCATCGATTCCTCCTCGATTCGAGAGGAGGGCACCACCGTCTTACCTATCCAACCCCTCGAACCCAGCTGGCAGGATGAGATCCGTGCCTTCTTGGAGGGGAGGGAGGTAGGGAATCACTGATCAAAACCAGCTACGAAGATTGAGGAGGCAATGTGCAAGGTATGCCCTGGGTGAGGAGGGAAGGTTTTTCCACAAATCGTTCCTTGGGCCCCCACTTAGATGTCTCCTCCCCTCGGAGGCTCGTGAAGTAATGCAATCGGTCCACGAGGGTAGTTGCGGAAACCATGCAGGAGGAAGGTCCTTATCTAAGAAGATCATGAGGAGCGTTTCTACTGGCCAACAATCTTAAAGGACGCGTCTGAATATGCCCGAAGATGCCCAAAATGCCAGCTTATGCCAACCTCCCTCACAAGCCAGCTGCAGAAATGGTGAATGTCAAAATTTCGTGGCCCTTCGATCAATGGAGAATCGATGTGGTTGGACCTTTTCCTATGGGAAAAGGCCAAAGAAAATTTGCCATAGTGGTGGTGGAGTATTTTACGAAGTGGGTCGAGGCGGAAGCAGTCTCCAAAATCACTGATGCCTCGATTCGGTCCTTCATATGGAAGAATATCATTTGCCGATTAGGGGTCCCTCGAATATTGATTTTAGATAATGGCACACAATTCCAGAGTCGAGCCACGACAGAGTGGTGCCAAAGTCATGGTATCGAATAGCAGTTCACGTCTGTGGGAAACCGCATCATTTTGCAAAACCTCAAGACAACACTGGGCGCTCTTAAAGGAGAATGGGCGGATGAGTTTTCAGGAGTATTGTGGGCTTACCGTACCACCCCTCGAACGGTAACAGCGGACTCCCCATATAGCCTAGTGTACGGGTCTGAAGCGGTGGTCCCAGATAAGATACTGCACAACACAGCCAGAATGGCGCATTTCAATAAGTCATGAAATGAAGAAAATCACACCGCGGCGCTAAATTTGCTCGAGGAGTAGAGGAACACAGCCTGGTCGAGGATGCAAAAGTACCAAGCCTCCATGGCCCGAGCTTATAACAAAGGAATACGCCCCAGGAATTTCCAGCTTGGAGACCTGGTCCTCAAGAAGGTCGAGGTATCTAGGCATGTGGGAAAATTGGATCCAAACTGGGAAGGGCCTTACAGAATTGTAAAGGTCTCGAAAAATAACGCGTACCGGCTCGAGGGCATGGAGGGAAAAGAACTGCCTCGACCATGGAATGCCTCGAACCTCAGGAAATTCTATGTATAAGATAAGTCTACCTAACCTATCCTCGATTGTTTGTTTCATTGATTAAGAAGAGTTTCGAGGAAATTTTGTTTCGAGGGGAAAAGGGCTGTAAAGGAATTCATTAAATAAAGTTTCTTTGTTCCTCTCGATTACCTTTAAGTTGTTCTCGTGCACCGATAATCAAATTGAACTTTTATGAAATCAAGGGAATTCGCGTAATAATAAAACTTGGTTATTTCACTCAATCATGCTTAAATCCGCAGTTATGTTCAAAAGTTCTTAAATAATTTTACACAAAAGCGCATAACTTGGCATATATGCAGAATCGAGAGAATCCCTCGATTTCATCAAAACATTGTAACTTAGAAAATAAGTGTGAAAAGCAAAAAGAGCAGAAAACTAATCGCACTCTTTTGAACAGGAAAGGCCCCGAAAAGGAAGTTTCATTAATTGGACCCGAGGGCAATAAAAATACAAAGGGGGACTTAGTGGGCTAACCCAAAAGGGGGGAAAAAAGAAGCAAAAGGAGATTATAGAAATAGGGGAGGGGTTTTAACCTAGTCGCTAACTTCGACAGGCCTGTCCTCCTGATCTCTGTCCTCCCCCCGGCACCAACAGTCGCCCCCACATCACTTCCGTCTCTGTCCTCGGGATCACTGGGAGAACTTGGCCCGGACATCTGCTCTTTCCAAGTCTCGGGAGCCGGCGCGGATGGCAGCGAAAGGTCCTCCTCACCTGACGATTCGCCTTTGGCACTCTCAGGCGGTGGAATATCGAGGCGATAGAAGACGAAATTGAACTCGTTCCCCTGGAAGTCAAACTCTTTGGACTTCCCCGTCGAGGGCGAGACTTCTTCCACAGGCACCCCGCTGCGGTCAAACGCGAGCCCAACGGAGTCTCGATCGAAGTCCTTATCTAAGTTACCCCGTGTCTGAAGCTGATCGAGGACCAGATCAACAACCTCAGTTGAATCCTGAAAGCTGAGGTACGTTCGAATGTAATCGAACACCTCGCTCACGAGGAACCTCCAGAAGGCTCGCTTGATCCTTTTGTGGCGCCGCCTGGGAAAGGTCCAGTCAGCTCTACTAAGACCAGCCTTGACGCCCTCGTCATAGTTGCGGAAAGCCTTGGCCTCTGCCTCGGTTATTTTTTGATTAACCACTTCGAGGCGTGCTTTGGTTAAGTCACGAGCGGTCTCCGCCTGTTCACATAATTCCCGTGCATCTTCCCATGCTTGGGCCGTGTGCTTGACCTCATCGTCCAAGCTTCGCATTTCTTCTCAAGCTAGGCAATGCGGGTCCAGGCAGGCTCGAGAAGCTGCTGGCTTTCCTGTAACTGCCCTCGAAGAGTGTCCTTTGTCAAGGCCAGTTCCCCTGCGAGGACCTCGGTCTCTTCGAGGCGCTTTTCCATGTCGGTGGGACCCTGTTTGCTCTTTTTCCTCTCCTCCCAAAAGAGCCTCTTGTATTTATTCTTCCTCTACCGAAAAATACTCGCACGACGGAGAAAGTAACAGGAGAGAGGGACGATGACCTACCCAGGAGCAAAGAGTGAAGCAGGAGTTAGATATAGAAAGCAACCAGTCATTAAAAAAATAGGGAGAGGAAAGAAAAAGAGGGGGGGGGGGCGATGTCTCCTTACCCCGATCAGGGCGTTGGCCAGGTTGGTCTCCAGCTTTGCGATCGAGTATTTTAATAGCGACTGATGGTCAGCCAGTAATTGGAGACCCCGGAGTAGAGCCAAGTTCATCTTGGTGTTCGTCTCGTTGGCTCCTACCCCGATGATGCGAAGATTGGACTGGTGGTGTTGAAGATGGACGGGATTGCTGGGCCCCACGTTAGTGCATTTGAGGAGTTCCTCCTCCTCCTCATCCGTGTCCGAGGGCTCAGGGCTAGCCACCCGTTTACCTTTGCCCGAGGGGACAGACCTCTGCTTTTTCACCCCTCGAGTAGCCTCCTCAGCCATTGCCCTCTTTCGAGAGCCGTCGGTGCCTCCTTCGCGAATGGAGACCCCTGGCATGACCCGGCGAGGGGCGGCACTCCCAGGACTTGGCCGTGTGGGAGGTGTTGATTGGGTAGTTCCAGCAAGGCGGCTGCTAGGTGATGCCTCCGTTCGAGGCGGAGCCTCAGTAGGTGCCTGGCCTTGGCGAAGACCTTGGAGAAGCCATAGCGGGGGCGGGCGCTCTGGTGATGGCGGGGGCCGACCGTGGTGTAGGGATCTCACCTTGGGGTGTGGCCTGATCCGAGGGTGCTGGACTACCCTCATTGCTCCCAGGGGCCGCCACTTCCTTGGCCGGTGGTGCCCTAACTTCTACCGGTCGGGGAGTTTCTGTTTCTCCTCCGGTCTCAACCCGGTAGGCCTCTGCAGCCTGGCTGGATCCCTCACCAGCGACGGTTTTGCTCCTCGACCGCCGTGTCTTTTGAGTAACGGACCTGTGGAACGCCTTCACTTTGGGGCGAGGAAGCTGGGTCTGATGCCGTTGGCGGTCGAGCCTAGCCAACAAAGCCTTGCGCGCGTCCATGAGAATCTTGAGGGCTGCGTTACAAAGAACAAAGTTAATACATGGCGGGGCCCTCAAAAAGAAAAGCAAATAAAGGATGAAGAAAGGAAGGGAAGCTTAGGCCCTAGGGATGTTCTCGGTAAAGGATTGGCGCCGCGTACCGGGACGCTTGCTAGGGGCCAGGGTCGCCGGAGGTGCTAGAGTGGGGGCAAGCACGGAGAATGTCCTCCGAGGTCAAGAAGAGGGCGCACATCTTTCCCATGTTAGCCAAGTCCCCCACTTTCCCCTCATCGAAGCTTGGCTCTTCGTGAAAGTTGTTCCGGTTAAGCACGAGGGGTTGACGCAATTCCAGGGCATGCCCAACTGTCCTTGATCCTCCACGAAGACGAATTCCCTCTTCCATCCAGACCCGTGGAGGATTTAAAACCGTCCAGTACCTTCGAGGAAGCCGAACGGGCTGACAAGTACAAAAACCCGGGCTCGTCCTCAGCCGAATCACCTGGGCCGGACCGAATCGAGTCGTTCGACCGGAAAAACTCCAAAAAATTGGCAGGGCTAGCTTCTTCCTTCAGACACTTCATGATCACGACAAAGGCGATGATAATCATGATGGAATTAGGCACCAACTGGCTGGGACAAACGCCGGCGAATTCCAACAGCCTCCGGACTTCGGAAGGAAGGGGCGTAGTCCCGCTTCAAAATGGTGAAGATTGAGAGCCATGCATCCCTCCAGGGGCTCCACCATGTTTTCCTCAGGGCCTGGCGTGTGAATAGGGAATCGGACCCCAAACTCCTCCCTGATCCTATCCACTTCCGCCGCCATAATGTTGCTGGAGATGTCTCGGGGGAGTGAGGAGGTCTGAAACTTGCCCATTCCACCACACCTCACGTCTTTGGGCTCTTGGCTGGAGATCCACTGGGCCCAGCTTCCCATCTAACGGGCTCCATCACTTTCTTCTTTTGGCGAGGACGAACACTCTCCGGCGCATTGCCCGGTGCCTCTCTTCTCAAGTTGCCGCCCAACGACTCCCCGGCCTGCGTAGCCCTTGCGGTCTCTACGGCACGACCTTTCCCAGTGCCTGAAACCGGCTGGGAGGGGAGACGAACCTCCCTCTCCGCCGTGAAGTCCTCAGGCGTCGGGTCAGAGTCGTCCAAAATCTTCCTCTTGGGACCCATGGCGGCTAGGGTTTTTCGAATAAAAAGGAAAACGCAAAAGCAAGAAAAAGTTCACCTGGAAAAAACACAAAAAAATGCGAATGCCTAAAAATGCTCTGTGAAAATCCTTAATTCTGCCACTCGTACGAATGCTGATAGTGAAGAGGAAAATCGACTTGTGGCAGAACACGGGAAAGCCACCAGCCATTATGGCACCTTGGGCATGACGACCCAAAAAGACCTACAGTAATTATGACAAGGCACGCCCTTTAGCATGATGACTTTTCGGTCGCCAGAATTTAATGGTTTGGGGCATGCCACGTCTCCCCAAATAGGCGCGTAGGCTGACAAAGCCGGAAAATGGGCGGCCTTTCGTGTACCAATGGCGTTTCAAATTCAAAAATGAAGGGACACCTGACATCCTGTCAATTAATTCACTCTTGAAGGCTGACGTCCTCGTCACAATCAAGAGTGGGTGGACTAATAATGAGTCAGGTGCACCTCACTACGCCACGTCACTACAAGCCTCAAATCCGCCTAAGTAGGGAATTACTGTCCTTGACACAACGATGACCCTCGAAAGGGCTCACAAACCGACGTCGCCCCCTCGAAAGCCCCATAAGATGCTAACATGATATCGCAGGTATCCTCGAACGAGGATGCGGCCTACGAGGACGCCCCCGTCGAGGGCAAGATCCCACACTTAGCCGTTGCAAGTTGGGGCATCCAACCGGGACAAGTACAGCTGGCGACCTCTGACAGGCACCGCCCACTACCACCTAACACATCCCAGTGGCATATAGGTCCATCCCATCAGTCTTCGGCGCATTAAATGCTAAGTTATAAATACAATCCTTGGTCATAAATACCAAAGATACACATTTATTGCCAAAGAAGCCCCCTCATTAATGAAGAGTGATAGTAGCCGCAAAAAGGATTCAGGGAGGGGGACAAAAGGCATATGTCATGACGGCTACAGTGCCTAATGTGACCGGATCCCACCAATCATGTCACATCCAGACTCATCACTCTCATATAAAAGCCCCCATTGGCTCTCCATCCAAGGGTAAGACATACATACCTGTCTGAATCATAAACACTTTAGCTACTGTTCATCACCTTCTTCACCTGAATATTCTCAACTGACTTGAGCGTCGGAGAGCCTACGCCGGGGCAAAACCGGCTAGTCTCACGTGTGTTCCTCCCTCTTTGATAGGTGGGCCACCAGCAAGAACATCTCGGAGTACAGCTTACACCGATATGTGGTCAAACCAAGATTCGATCGCATCAAGTAATAATATTGAACAAATCATCTTTAAGTTCGTATAAACTTTTGTTATTTTTAGACTTTTCGGTCATTTCTTTGTGATACTATTAAAACAAAACTATATGGTTCATTATGGCAATGTTTTTTTTTTTTTTTTAATAGAAAAAGCTTAGGTTAATACTAAGCTTCTTTTTATTGTTGTTGTTGTTATCATTATCATTATCATTATCATTATCATTATTTTTGTATATGTGAAATTAAGATGAACAATAGGCTTTACTTAAAAAAAAGAATCATATTGAGCAACATATTTAAATTAGACGATGCATCAATAAAATCATGCTTCACACCATATAAAGTCTATTTTAAAAAAATAAACAGCTTAATTTAATATATATATTGGATTTAATTAAAACATTTTTATGATCCAAGTAAATAGCTATTGTCGGCACTTGGCCCGTGCCTTTGGCGCAGGTTTAATGCTAGTTATCAATAATTTTATGACTTGGACTAATAAAAGTGTGATGGTTGAATAATTAATTTACATAATTACGATAATCTTTGCAAACAATGACTTGTATTTGATAAGTAATATTTACATCTCAGTTAATCAAAATTTATTGCGACTTTATACTTTAATAAAGTTTTTGAAAAAATAATAGCGTTTATGTTAAAGAAAAAGATATTGAGTGGAAAATCACAATTTCTTTATTCCTGCTTTCTTATTATCACATTCGTAAAATATATGTACTACTTTTCAGTCAACCTAGGGGGCTGACTCTTAGCTAAAATATAATAAAAAAAAAAATTGAATTATTCTGTAAGAATTTTATTCTGTTTAGATTTTTTTTTGAGAAAATATTTTAATATAAGTTTTTTAAAAGATATTTTTGACCGAGTCGTTGTAAAATGATTGAAATACTCAGTTTGACAACTATTTACGTATGAGAAAATTTCAATTTTCATTCCTCACGTTTATTCATTTTTCGATTTTGATCCTTTATATCTATGTACATTCATATTTGATCCCTCACATTATAATTTTTTTATCTAATATAATCATTCTGTTAAAAACTAACTGATTGATCGCGTGTTGTGCACATATTTTTACAAATTAGTTACATTTTTGCCCCCAATCCGTTAGCTTTTAACAGAAAATTTAATGGAAGGATGATATTGGATAAAAAATTATAACATGAGAGGACCATATATGTGAGTGCATAAATGTGAGGGACCAAAATCAAGATAGATGTAAATATGAGGGACGAAAACTAAAATTTTCTCTATCTTTTTTTTGAATAGATATACGTATATTTATTTTATTATGATATATAAAAAATATCTATTTTTTACTAACTCGTATTTCTCCATCTAATTTCTTCCATCACAGATTTATTATATTCATTTTCATTATATAATATTATTAGATACCGATATTATATATTCATCAATGTTATTATTTAAGAACAACGACAATATTATTAATATATCATTGCACCTTTATTCACTTTTAATTACCATTTAAGTTTTTTCACAGAGATTAATAATTATAGTTTTAAAATAATATGATTAAAATATCATTTAAAAGTCCTACTCTGATTAATAAATTGTTGAGAGTTCCGTTAGGGGTTACAAAAGATAATTATTAAAGTAAAAGGTTATATTGGGAAAAAAATAAATATAATAAAACAAATATTTTGAAACAAATTTTATTTGCCAAAACGGCAATTAGAAGGGAATAAAAGGAGTACTATTTATTAAGTATAGTAAAATACATAAAATAAAATTAGCAAAAAAAAAAAAAAAATAGTCCCACTTATACATATATTGATGAACTTACAACAGAAACAACCACTACTAGAAAATGCGCTTTTAGCCACGGATTTTAACCATAAAAAAATCATGAGGCTAATAGCCATGAATTAGACACGGCCCTTCAGGACGACATAGGAAAAAATTAGCCACATATTAGCTACGAAAAAATCAGTGGCTAATCCGTGGCCAACATGGCGCCATCTTCACCAAAGTTTAGCCAAGGATTAGACATAGAAAAATTCGTGGCTAAACGTGATGCCAAAATTGGCGCCATCTTCACCAAACTTTCGCCAAGGAATGGACACGAAAAAATCCGTGGCTAAACATGCCACCAAAATTAGCGCCATCTTCACCAAAGTTTAGCCAAGGATTAGACACTGGAAAAATTCATGGCTAAATTAGCCACGGATTTTTTTCGTGTCTAATCCGTGACTATTCAATTGTTTTACCATTCAATTATATTATTTATGCCTGATTTAATATGTTTTTTTGAATACAAACATATTAACTTGTTTGCTTAGTTATTTTATTATATATAACAAGTAATAACTCTCATTTAATTTACTATTATTACTCAAATAAGTCTTCTAAATTGATTTATAATTGAATGTACGATTGTGTGATGAAAATCAATTTAAATGATCAATGATCGTTTCAATTATTTGACAATATTATGAAGATCTACTGAGTTAAATCACACCTTAAATTTGATAATTATTTGTTTATATTTTACCATTTTATTATAATATCACAATTGAAGTATACTATATATGTAAGTAAATATTTATTCGTCAGTTAACTTCAACGTACGTTTATGATTACTTGTATATATATATATATACAAGTTAATTATGCAGTTTTGAAAGTTTATAATTGATCAATTCACATAACTTAAAGTATATTTTTATTTATAATTCAATAAAGTGTAATGTTATTGATAATTTATGATATTTTAGTGTAAAATTTGCACAATTTGGTTGAATAAGTATTGAAAATCTCTAGTTTACAATAAGCCACAGATTTTTGTGTTTAGCCACAGACTTTTCATGACAAAATATTTAGCCATGGGCAAGGCGTGGCTCAACGTGGGTGTTCTGTGACTATGAGCCACAGATTGTCTGTGGCTATTAGCCATTAATAGGCCGTTGCTAATAGCTACGGTCTATTTCCTTGGCTAAGACGTGGCTAATTAGCCACGGACAGACCATAGCTATTAGCCATGGACAGACCGTGGCTAGCTTCGTTGGGCCACCGATTTGGTTTAGCTATGGACCTTCCGTGGCTAAACCTTTGGCCATCGACCTAGTTTAGCCACGGATGGTTTGTGGCTAAACAGTAGCCAATCAATTTTTTTTTTATTTAGCCATGTATTGGTTGTGGTTAATCCGCAGCTAAATGCACATATATATATATATATATATATTGTATAATTGGAAAGTTATTCCCAACTCTCCCTTCCCCGATCTCAAGGTAACCCTTCCCCCCTCACCCTTTTCTATCTCGTTTGGCCCTCGGAGGCGCCTCCACCGTCAGCAAAGACTGACGCTGGTGGAGAAGACCTCTACGCGCTAGCCCTTGCCCACCCCTTCCTTCCCTGCCCCTCCCCCTCCCCGTTTACTCACCTTGGTGGCGTGCCACCGCTGGCCCAACATCCCTCAGTCGGGAGGCGGCCGCTACCTGTTATGGCGGTCAGGTGGGCGGCCACACCCCCAACCCAACTAATTTTACTTTATTTTTTAGTTTTAAAAAATGTTTCTATTTTTTTTTATTTTTTGATATTTTGAAATATTTGTTAGATTATATACTTTCAATTTTTGGAGGTTCCTAAATTTAAGGTGTGTTTTAAATTAGATTCAATTAGTGTATTTATATATTATTGACATGTTAGTGTTATGTTTTATATTTGTAGTGAATTTTTAGTGAATATAAATATTATTGTTATGTTTATGGTATATATTAGTATTGTTGGGTAATTAGATGATATTGATATATATAGAATGTGATCTTGTTAAATATAAGATGTGTGTTTGTAAAATGATATAGGTTGTATAATAGTATATATTGCTTATGAGATATGAGTTTGTTAAATGACATATGTTGAGCATATATATGTTTGTTGACAAAGTGTAATATGCATATCGGTGTTGAGTAAAAGACATAATGTTTATTACAGAATATGGATATTCGTGTGAGTCAAAGTTGGATGTACAATTAGTTATTGCCCGACTACAAAGGAATTTTCGTTGAGTTTAGGTTAGTTTATTGAATTTGCAACCTCACAACCACAATACAAACTTGACAATGACTTTTTTAGGTGCTTGTATTTTAAATGTAAAAATGAAAAATACAAGAATGCTAGTGATGCAAAATATGATCTTCTGAGGTATGGAATTCAACTAAATTATTGGTACTAGACTTCACAAGGAGAGATAGCTCTAGAAAATTGAAATGTTGACGTCATTGGTCCAAGTACTTACAATTATATCAATTTTTTATAAGGGTTAAGAAATTATGATAATTTAGTTTATGATGCTATAGGTCAGAATTGTCACTCTCTTCAAATAATGACATTGAAATCAGATTATAATATATCATAGGGATGTTTTGATAGAATGACCGAACTCATAAAAATGTCAAATTCGCTTGATAGTTATATCCCCAATAACTATTATGAAGCCAAAAAATTTGCGAGAAAATTGGGACTGACATTTTTAAAAATTGATTGCTGCATGGAGGGGTGCATGCTGTATTATAAAGAACACGTATAATTAGATGCATGTGGATTCTGTCAGTATCCAAGATTTAAATCATCTCGTATATGGAGCGTTAAACGTGTCCCTCACAAAAGAATGCACTACATGCCTCTTATTTCAAGGTTAAAAAAGTTGTAAGCGTCTAGGAAATCAGTCAAGCAAATGATGTGGCATCACGAGCACACAACAAAGCCTGGTGTTATTTGTTATCCTTCGGATCGTATATCGCGGAAGCATTTCAATGAGAAATATCCACACTTCGCCGCCAAGCTAAGAAATATTAGACTTGGATTGTTTACTGGTGGATTCAATCCCTTCAACCAAATAGCAAAACCAAATTCATGTTGGCCAGTAATTGTTACCGCTTGCAACTTACCTCCCAAATTGTGCATGACCGCTCCATACATATTTTTGACATGTTTGTTTCCTAGGCTACTTAATCCGAATGAGAGGATTGATGTGTTTTTGTAGCCTTTAATTAACGAGTTAAAAGAGTTGTGGTCAGATGGCGTCGAAACTTACAATGTATCAATGAGACAGACCTTTCGATTAAGGGTCGCCCTTGACTTTTCTGTGTATGGAATATTATCGGGGTGGATGAAAATTGGGCATGATTTGATTGTCATCGACATTTTTTGCTTGAGAATCAGCCTTTTAGGCAAAATAAAGATACTTTCTTAAGTGGGAGACTTGAGCCATCTGCGCCTCCCTCTCAAATGACAGGTGGGCGAACATTGGATTTTGTGTGCAATTTGCCAAAAATAACTAATATGCTGGTAAAACACTAAAAAATACAAGGTTACATAATTGGACCAAACAATTCATTTTTTGGGAGTTGCCTTATTAGAAGGATAATCTCTTTTTCCATAACTTGGATGTAATGCACATTGAATTTTTTTTTTCGACAACATAATAAACACTGTAATGGATGTGAAAAACAAAACAAAAGATAACGAGAATACTAAACTTGACTTGTTGGAGCATTGTAAGCATACTGAGTTACATCCACAATTTCTACCAAACGGTAAAGTGTTGAAATAATGAGGCAATTTCACTTTAAATGACAAACAACGATTGTAAATATGTGCTTAGCTTAAATGTTTGAAGCATCGAATTTGAAAAATTGTGTTGATCAATCTAGATCTAACTTTGAAGAGCTATAGCTATACGAGTTTATGCAACATTTGCTCCCGATAGCGTTAAGCGCACTCACACATAATGTTTGGAAGCTATTAGCTGAAATCAATCAGTTTTTTAAAGAATTGTGCAAAACAGAGCTTAGTAAAGAAAATCTAATACAATTGGATAGTAACATTCCTATTATTTTATGCAAATTGGATTGCATTTTTTCACCCGAATTTTTTAATTCAATGGAGCACTTGCCTGTACACTGCCATGTATGGCCTCATGCAATACCGATGGATGTATCCATTTGAGAGGTAATTAAATTATTATAAATTTAAAATTTGTTATGTCAATTTAAATTATTAAGAACTTAAATTTTTATGCATACATTTAAATTATGAAGGAGTTAAAATATCTTAATTTTTAGGTAATTACATAGCTTAAAGGGAATGGTGAAGAACAGAGCCAAAGTTGTAGGATCAATATATGTAGGATCAATATATGAAGCATATTTGAATCAAGAGTTATTATACTTTTCATCTAATTATTTTGAAAGCCACATCCATACCAAAAGTACGAGATCTCATCGTAATGAGGACGATGTCTGTTCTGATGATGAGCTACATTACACTTTATCTGTGTTCATCTAATTTGGTAAACCCAAAAGACAATACAAAGAATATTTTTTGACTAATGATGAGTGAAGCAAAGTTACTTTATATATACTCATCAATTGCGATGAAATTATCCCTATCATTGAGTGGGTACTATCTTTAACATTTTGTAGATAAGGGGTTAATAAATATATTAATAGATAACAAGCAATATATATGACTTTGTCAACTTTTAACATTTTGTAGGATGTATAGGTCAGCCATTTGACATAACTAGCCACATCTAAGTGATCAAGAGGTTGAGGAATCCATCGAAACTAATTTTGTTGAATGGATTAAACTCTATGTGAGTATTTCATTATACAACATAATCACTCAATTAATTACATATTTCAAAAACACTATGTAGTTTAAACAAAATATATTTAAATATATTGATTGAAAATATTTTTATATGTATGCATATAATCTGAATAATAATGTTGAAAATCAATATTTACATTATTTGGCTTGGGGTCCAATGAAGAAGGTCAAGACCTTCAATAGGTTCTATGTAAATAGATATCTATTCCATACAGACCATATGACCCCACATATGAAGACCTCAAATTCCGGTGTTTGTGTGAGAAGTGACTTAGGTACAGACTATTATGGTGTACCAAAGGAAGGTATCAAGTTAGAGTATCCCGGTGTGCTTCAAAAATAGGTTGTGATGTTTAAATGTATATGGTTTGATTTGGCATCGAATAGGGGTATGAAGATACACCCACAATATGATATTGTTGAAATAAAAATTAATGAGAGATACCCAAAAAATGACCCTTTCATACTTGCATAACCTGCAATCCAAGGGTATTACGTACCTTACCCCAATACAAGAAGAGATAAAGCGCAATGACTGTTTGTTATCAAATAAGACTACAAAGTCGGGTAGTGAACGAACATATTACGCATGATCCGTTATAAGAATCATCTAGGATAGTGAATAGTAACATCGTCGATAGTATGGGTATTGCAGAAAAGGTCAACCAATTATACCTTGCACAGATGACCAATGAAAATGTAGAAGTTGATAAAACGGGTCAAAGTGATGAGGAATAAGAATTTGACTCTGAGTTTGAAGATGATGATGATGATGATGAGGATGAGGAAAATATAATTCAATATGACAGTGATGAAGAAGATGAATATGAATCAAATTTGCTATGAATAATTATTTTGCTATCAATGGTCATAGCTACTATGAACATATTTGCTTGGTTTGATTCTCATTGCTATGAATATATATATTTGCTATGAATGTTGTATTGTAGTTGAGTGATTGGTTATGTAATGTGAATTATTAAAAATTAACGGTTATGTGATTTTCTTGCTATGAATGTAGAAGAGGTTCTTGCTATGAGATTTTCTTGTTATGAATACAGATGACAGGTTCTAGAAAAGGTAAAGAAAATATAATTCATAGTGGAGGATCCAGTCAACGTGCCTTCCACATGCCCCCTAAAACGAACCTGCACATCTGGGATGATCCCTACGAAGTCCCTAATCATCATACATCTACTTGTAGTGAATTCGTGCTGAACAGTGATGATTTTCTATTGAGTCTTCTAATAACACTAGAGTTAACAAAAAACTAGTTATTTTTTCACGGAGACAAAAGTAAGTTTATTTTTTACATTATTTAATATATAATTATTCAAATCTCTATTGTTGTTTAAATATGTGTTCTATTCATTAGGTTCAATAATGCCCAGATACTGTGAAGACGATCACTTGCATTTTGACAAATGGGTTTATAGGGGCTTGGGAGAGGTAGAAGGAAATCCCTATAGATACTAGACACATGTGGTTCTCCGAGTTCCAAGAAAGTATTAGTGTGTATATATATATATATATATATATTCTTATATGTTTTTATTTCCATTTATTTTTATAAGTTGTACATTTTTCATTTACAAAGAGTGTACTATTGGAGATCTGAGCAGCATGGCGCCATTTGAAAAACTTTTGAGCACAAGGGATCGAAACTCCTTAAGGATAAACTT
Source organism: Petrea volubilis (assembly GCA_026212405.1). Taxonomy (NCBI): domain Eukaryota; kingdom Viridiplantae; phylum Streptophyta; class Magnoliopsida; order Lamiales; family Verbenaceae; genus Petrea; species Petrea volubilis. The sequence continues at coordinate 17,122 of JAOWBU010000025.1, forward strand.
AATAAAGTTTGCCATAAAAATAAAAAGCCTAATTGGATTGGGGTTGACGCATGGCAGGCCTTGCAAGTAAAATGGGGGTTACCAAGTTTTTTTAAAAGGAGCACGGTCAATGAAGTTAATCAGGCTTTGGATTGTGGTGGATGGGGAATGCCGGCCCATAAAGGAGGTTCAAAATCTTACATCACTCACAATGACGATGAGTTGGTTAGTATATGCATTTGCAAATTATTTCAAATTTATGACTGATAGTAAATGCATTTTCATATTATACTAAAACAATACATTTGTTCTTATAGGATGCCCAACTTAGGGAATATTTGTCCCTAGATCAGTTGTTTGTCCATCTCTACTCTTATAAGGATGAAAATGTGAACTTGAAATGGGTTGATGAGAGGGTGGAGCATGCCTATGTGAGAATTTATTATGCATTTTATGATTAACTGTTTCAACTTTAATATTGATATTTCGACCTAATTATCATTTCAAAATTTTGTAGAATACATGAAAAGAGAAGTGGGATGAGATTAATTCCTAGGTGCCTCCTCAATTGATGATGGCGCGAGCCAACTTTCTAGACCATCCAAGCTCGATGTAAGTCATATAACTTGATTCTCATGTCTTAAAATTATATATATAGACAAAAATGCATATTTTACGAGTTACAATTATATTTACTTTTATAGGTATGGAAGGAGATAGTGGCTGCTCCAGAGAAAGGTCGGTGGTGCAGAGTTCTAAGTGGATCATCACACAGTAAGGGGACTACAAGTTCTTATACTTACCCCTAGAAATTGGAGGATCCAACGACGCTTGAGTTGAGGTGAAGGTTTGGCCAGTTTGAGTAGAAACAAACCTCTGAGTTGATTGAGATGCGGAGTACGCTCTATACCTTGTTTCAGAGCGTCCAAAATTTGACCTAGGGCAGTTTCATATCTTCGCAAAATCAACCACACCCGTCAATTGGTTCATCGCATGTGCAACCCACCCATAGGCAATAGAGGAGTTCTTATGGGTTTCATCAACGATCCACCTCCAGGCACACTCCACAACATCACCTTTGGGTTAACGACGATGATAATGATGACAGTATTGGACCTTGTTAGATATTGACTAATAAGTTTGTTATAATGTTACTAATTTTATTATTAAACTTAGAGAGTGCTTGGCTAAGCTTATAGGCTCCTCAAAGCTTACAAGCTATTCGATTTTTAGCCATTGTCACAAGTCCACCGGACTACCATTGTACATCTATCGGTGGCCAGATGCCCTCATGTGGCGGAATTGCACACAACTAGAAAGGAAGAATATATTGCGCTTGGTAGTTTTTGAACCTTGGTCTCCAACTAAAGAAAACAAAAAAGGCCCTGCCACTTATGAAAAATCAAAATCTTTGAGTTTTGAGGGAAATATGGCTGCAAGGTTGAAACTTAATGGAATTGACAGAGGGGCACTGTCAAAAGTCAAGCCTAAGGCTTAATTAGATTCAACAAGAAAAATTTTTGAGGTCCATACATAACAAGAATTGACACAGATAGACATAAAGATTGACTCATAAAATTTGGTGGAATTATTAAATCATACTTTTGATTATCTTACTTGTGGTATGAGGACCATATTTATGGGTTTAATTTAGTAAAGAAAAACCACAATTGTCAAAAATTTTGATATTATGGGACTAATTATGTATAACCACAATTCTTAAAATCCTATGGGACTAATTAGTTTGAGATTATTGTTTTCAAAATTTTAATAAAGATAGAAACACAATTCTACATATATATGTATATATATATATATATTTTTAAAAAGCTAATGTGTTAAACCCTCTATCTTGTGGGATAAAAGTGTAAATTTTATCCCACCAATCCATTAATTTTTTTAATAGAAGTGGATGTGGTGGCCGAAGTTTGATTAAAAAATGTAAAAGAAAATTCCTTAAATTGATGATCTCATAAATTTCTAAACTAGAAGTGTACATGCTCTAAATTTTAGGATCAAAATCTTGATATTTTTCAAATTTTCTTTGACCTTTTTCATACTATGAAAAAGGACAAATATCATATTTAATCCTTAATATTTTATTTTAGTATCATTTAATTCCTAAAGTACCATTTATAATTGTACAATCCCGGAACTTACTAATTCATTCCACTGTAATCCCTCTTATGAATTTTTCAGCGGATTTTGGGTTGAAACAGTGTCATATGACATCATGGTTCACCGAAACATCACTTTAACTGGCAGAACGGATCTAGAACGTAGGTCACCGTTCTGGTCTATAATGACTATTGGCTAAAGTAGCGTTACAACGATCGTTCCAGTGAATTAACGAGCATTTTTATGTCACACAAATGGAAACAGCATGGATGGGCGAGAAGGGAAGAGCTATTTTGGAGGCGGTGAAGAAGACAGACACGCGAAGAAGATACAAATCTACAATCCTAATTAGTAGTGGTGGGCTAATGTTAATTTCTCATAGCTGTTAATTCCTAATAAGTATGGGCCAAGGAAAATCCATAGGAATTAATTTCTCAATAATTGTTGTTTAGTAATTTCCCATGACAGGCCTCAACTTTGTGCAATCATTTCCTTTGTTTCTTCTTTATATAAAATTTTGTGCAATTTTTATTTGTGTCTGTAGAGAAGATTATGTGTTTTATCAACTGAATAATTTGAGTAACTAGATAAATAATGATGATTTTGTACTCCCTGATCACTATATCGTGGTATTAGTGATATATGTTCATCAAATATTAAATCATTATATTGTGTTCATAATTTCAGTATTTTTAAAAAAATTTAAAATTTTTCTACACGTACGTTGCAACGGAACTAGAACGATGACCTTCGTTCTATTTCGTTTTCTGCAACCCTTACGACGAACCATGTTTGACACACATAAATTGTAAGGTGCTTGAAAGCTCCTACTAATTGACGTAAGCCGGAAATTAGTTAAATGCATATCATATGACACCATTTTAGGCTAATATAGAGACTAAAGTGCAACAAATTTAGAAGTTTGGGATTTGTAAGATTATAAATGATACTTTAAAGACTAAAGTGATATTAAAATAAAATATTAGAGACTAAATAGACATTTGTCATATGGAAAATGACTGAAGAAACCACTGGAAACTTGAATTCACAAAAGATCGACAAAAATGGCACTCTACAGAGCTCACGTAGCTTCATCGACTCTTTTCTGTTCATTTATTCATGCGCCTTCACTATCTCTCTTCTCCCGTAAGCACTCTTTCTCTCTCTACATATACATATAACTGTTTTTATATACAGATATATATAATTATATATAGATAGATATACAAGAAAATTTTAATTAGTAATTTTCTGTAATGTTATGGTTAGTTTTATGGGTACATAGAAATAGTTTTTTTTTTTCTTTTTGATCATATTAAATCATGGATGAATTTTGATGAGGATTCTGAATATAGAAATGCTAAAAGGGGGAAATCAAAGTTGAATTAATGGCGAAAATCGAGCTAAATATCTTCTTTTTTTTAAAAAAAAATAAAGCTAAATATAATACATATTGTTTCAAATTTGGATTGACAGTTCTCACTAAAACAAATATTTCATAAAAAATTGATTAAAATTCATGCCATTTCTGTTGATTTTAATGGTTTTTTTTTTAACCAAAAGACTATAATTGATTAAAATCAACAAGCATGAAGGATACATCTAATAAGTGTAGAAGAGGACCAATCATGAATTAGGCCCTTTTGGATGTGCTTAATATGCCTTTTGGGCCATTATTTTTATTGTAGAGCTACTTTTCTAACTCAAGCATTTAGATGTAGTAATTAAAAGTATTTTTATTTGAAGTTATTCTAAAGAGCTTCTAGAAAAAGCCAAATATCGATTTTTTCTCTGGCTTTTGCTTTTTAAAACATGACATCTTTTGGTTGAAGCGCTTGTTCTTCAAAAATAAGTACTTTTCTAAAAAAAAAAAAAAAAATTATCCAGAGGTTTCTTGGTCATAGATTAGAGGTCCCAAACTGAAATTATCTCGGACTTTTCATGCCATTCTGATGTCTTGATGTATAGGTTTTGTTGAGACGGTTGAGCTGAAATCATTTCCTTCATAGAGGTCTGTGATGAGCGAGATGATGACACTGGACATAAGGTATCAAATCGGGAGCTCCATGCCATTGTCAAACATGCGAATCGGGATGCAAATCCACAAAATTGAGATCCGGCCGGGGCAGGGTGCGAAACTGCTGCGAGTTGTAAGGACCTCGGCGAAGATACTAAATGAGCCCCATAGGGCAGCTAGGTAAAGAGTTATTTTTTTGGAAAATAGAGTTATATTTTCGTTTGTTTTCTAAAAAAATTTATATAAGGATGGACAAATTATTAAATATTTATTGTCGCTTCTTCCTGATAGCTTAAGTATTTAAATAAGACGGTTATTTTGTATGATGTCACAGTCAGATACCATGAGCTCAAATCTCATGTCACCCATTACACACACACACACATTTATATAGACTCATGTGCAATGCTTGATGCAAAAAAAAAAAAAAAAAAGCCCCAAAGAATATTGCTGGCACATGAGCACATGGTAGTGATATTAAATAATGGGTGCCCCTCATATATATCTAACAATTTAACTTTGGGATAGTTTTTAAGCGGGTAGAGGTACAATTCAATTGCTAGAGATCATTAGTTTTGTATGTTGTGGTTTACAACTTGGAAATGGTTTTCTAAGTAAATGCCTTCCATGTTGGTAACCCACTTGTAATATTCTGCATGACAGTATTGTTTCTATTAGAAAAGCTTAGCAATATGCTGAAATTCATACCAACTACCAGTTGGTTTAGTGAGATGAAACGCTAAATCCTTTAAACACCACTCATGTCTCAAATCTTGGAGTTGTGAATGGAGTAACTGGGTTAGGAGGGTCGTTCCCACAGTGGGCTTTTGCAGTACCCGAATTCAGATTAGTCGGCTAGTGGATCGGAATCGAATGGCTAAACCAAAAAAAGAAACAAAGAAAAAGATCTGATAGAAGTCATGCTTTTATGAGCAAGCATTAATTTTATTTTTGTTCATTTAGTGTCTCTATATTCTATTAGCTGAGCCGTATTGGTGTACTACAAAAGTTCAATTTTTGGTTCCCAAAAGGCTTATGATGCAAAACATGCAAGGTCTATGATTTGAACATGTTATTTTTCTTATTAGAAAAATTTAACTCTTTTTTCTAGAATGGTAACTCTCCATTGCAAAGAATTCGGTTCTAAGTTTAAGTAAATACCGACACTTTTATTTGTCTTCATATTATTTTAATTCAAGAAGTAATTACCAAAAAACCCCGAGTGTTATCCCAGTTATGAAAAAAGCCCCTTTATCTTTTGAAATTAGAGTTATCATCCTTGACTAGCACCATTTGTTAGTTGCATCAATAACAAAAGGTCCCTCAGTATGTTAGTGTCAGGGGAATAATTGTAATTTTGAATAGATAAAGGGGGCATTTTTGTAATTAAGGCAAACCTCAACAGACTGTTGGACATAGAAAATTTGTTCATCCGACCTTTCAAGTTTTTTTTTTTTAATTTAATAACTCTCAATTTATTTTTTCCTTTTTTAAGTCCGATATCTGATGTGGCATAATTTATAGGTCAATTAAGAGAAACTAACAAGTCTAGAGTTTGACAGGGGTCGAATTGTAAATAAATAAATTGTAATTTCTATGATATCGATCAAACGATTGATTGCATTGTTTACTTAATAATGCGTGATCGATCAACATAATTGATTGATCGATCATATATGTCGTTTAATCTATCATATATATCGCTTAATCGATTGATAGATCATTAAGTGTCGATTTATCGATCATTATATGTTGCTTGATCAACCATGGTAAACGCTTAATCGATCATTATATATATAGGTATCACGTGTCAACTGAAAGGACTCCCGCGCAACACTTTTTCTTCCTTCTCAAGAATGTTTCATCTTCCATTCTACTATTCTCTACCTCGAATTTGGCGTCTTCTTTCTTCTTCTCCATTCTTCAAAATTTAGCTTAGAACCCTAAAATTAATCGTGAAACCCTTGCTTTAGACATTCTTCACTCTGTTTCTCTTCGAAATTGCGATAAAAGCCTTAGAAAAAAATATAACCCGCTGCAAATTTTTGAAATATAAAAATGGAACAAGAAATGGCACAAATCGATACCCGGAGCACAGGAGCCCTTGGTGAATGAGGAAATGGGTACTGCTCCACAAAAAGCACATGTACGTTACTGTTAATCTATAAACGCAACCCTTGTATGAATTTTTGTGTTATTATCAATAATATCAATTAAGTGATGTACTTGTCGATTGAGCAAGGGTTATTTAAAAATGGCGCCTCTCAAAAATTTCGGGTAATATCGATTAATCGATTTTGCATGTCGATTGAGAGATTTTGTTTATAAAAATTTTGTCCTTATCGATTTAGCAATTGTACTTATCGATTGAGTGATTGTTCTGATCGATTATTTTTTTTTGAACATAGGAGAATGAAGAGAATTGTTTGGTTGATGAGCTATCCATTTCTTATTGTTCGTGGTCTAAAATATAAAATTTTGGACTATATAAAGTACTTCCCTATGAGGGTGACCGTGCAATCTTGAGAAATTTCCGAACATTTTCCTGGCAACAAACCCATTCGATTTGGCATATCATAGTTTGTGGTCTGCTCCCTCCCATTGATGAATTGGAAGTGATGAGAAACAACCCAAAAAATCAAAAATTCTTGATGAGACAAACAATCAGCAAAAATTGCAGACTTGGAGGATTGTTTGAAAATGTCAAAGAAAATCTTTTTTCAGTAAATGAGAAGCTCCAAATATGCCTCGTATGGTTGGTGCATACTTTCATTTCGGCAAAAGATGACCATAAAAGCGTGCAAGAAGACCTTTTGCTGTTTATCAACAATCCTTGCTTCTTCAATTCTTACCCGTGGAAGAAGGAGCCATTTCTGATAACATTGGAGTCATAATGGACAAGAGAGGGAAAGGAAAAATATTTTCAATGGGCTGGAAAAAGAGACTTGAAAAAATTTGAATCTTATAATATTTTTGGATTTCCTTGGGCATTACATGTAAGCTTACCTTACTTGATACAATTTAATGTTTTGTTTGCTTGAAAGTAGTGTAGAATATTTATCAATCGATTGTATTTGTCGATTGTTCTATTTTTTTTTTTTTTAAATGGATACGATTGATTGATGGTTCGTGTTGATTTAGCGGCTGCACAAGTCGATTGATCAATTGTAAATGTCGATTGATCGATTAATATGTCGATTGGTTGATTGTTAATGTAGATTGATTGATTGATTGATTGATAATGTTGATTAATCGATTTTATACATCGATTGATCAATTGTTTATATCGATTAATCGATTGTTACATTGATTAATTGATTAATGTTTTCAAAAATTAGTGTCATAATTGAGGTTGTTCCTACTGTTGGAAATTTGGGTAACCTATGGACCTTACAGAGGATGACTCGTTGTTGCTACTTCCTAGGATTCTGAGATGCCATGTGAATGAATCGGAAAAAATAGTCTACGAGATGATACATGAGGTATTTGGAAAGAATGAGGTGGTCGTGCATCCATTTCTATACACAACAAAGAGGGAGTTGAGAGAGCCTTACATGAGCTCATTTGATAATCTGAAGGATATTGCTGATGATATGATTGATTAACTCACTCAAGATTTGGAAGGGATTTTGAGGTCTCCGTCTGACCTTGATATCAACGTGATTGAGTTCCGAAAGGGTGCTAATGCAGAAGAGGTATCACATTTCCAGCATCATAAGGAAGCAATAGATGCACGAAGCCCACCTCCTGCCCCAAAACTAAGCCTGCATCAAACTCCTTCCCCAAAACTAAGCCTGCCTCATGAGAAAGTAAACATTTGTCTACCATCATCGTGTGCTGATCACGATGAAATTATGGAACAATTGAAATGCATCAATGAGCAAGTCATTTATGTCCATCCCAAGGAAGTAAATGCGTCTCCGTCATAATCGTGTACTCATCACGATGAAATTATTAAACAATTAAAGGTCATTAATGATGGACTTGTTGGGTTGAAAAACTTGTTGTCGGAACGAATGGAGAAGATGGACAAAAGGATTGACTTGCTTTATGCATTGGTGGAAAAAAGACCGGAGAGAACGAAATACAAAAGTAAATACGCAAAGTCTTCGTTCACTCAAGAGGGCGGGAAAGGGAAGAAAGCTAAAGTGGGAGATGTGGTTGCACTACCATCCAAGCCTGATTTATTTATGCCACTTGATTAAGAAAAATTATCTGTCTTTTTGGAGTGCTATGAATTAGGCACAGATGAAAAAAAGTTCATGGTAAAATGGGATGGTTGGACAAGTCATTTTTCTGCAAGCTATTGGGTGAAGGGCAATAGCTCGATTCAAAAGTAAGTTTACTTATATAGCTTAATAAATTGCCATATTAAATTTGCTTACATATTATTTATTTTGGCACAGCATACCGACGAAGCTCTACATATAATGAGAATTAGACAGAAAAATTATCCAAAATTCTATGATCAAGAGGTAGCTTTTGTCGATTGTAAATTTATGCAGTAGCTACAGTTTACTTATGAGAGGGTTAGGGATGGAATTGACATGTCGAATATTGATAGCTGTGGGTATACTGATAATGATACTTTGAATGTTGCAATTGAACTAATACATATTAACCCGAAGCTAATCGATTACGCAAATGGCAATGAACCAAAATATATTGACCCATGGTGGGGATACAAGAAACTATATGAAGTTTTGAATATACGTAACTAGCATTAGATTGTCATTACGTGGTTGTTACACAAGGGAGAGGTGCATATTTTGGATTGCAACACCATACTTTTGTAAGGGGGCAGAGCTTAAGAAGTTAATGGCACCAGCTTGTTTAATATTCCCCAATATCTTAAGAGCGACAGGTCACTTTGAGCCAATAGGCAAGCTGCTCGAGCAAAAATGGAGTTACCATGTTGAAAAATGTCCATTTAATCACCGAAGGTATTTATTTTCTTTCTTATGTTATGTTATTCTTGATTAAACAAGATATATGTATTCATTTTCCTCTTCTTTTTTTTCCATATATGTACTTCATATTTTTTACAGTGGGAACTGTAGGGTATATTCACTGAAATTTATTGAATTTGACATGACCGGCACCCCGATGGACGAGTTGAACAACAAAAACATCATTGAGTTCCGAAAACGATTAGCTACTGAGAATTTCATAGGAAAAATGGATCCACTTATCCCAACTTGAAACATTGCAATTTTGATGAGGATTATTACTTAAACCAAGTGTAAGCTGTTGACATATATATACTATTGCTTTATATACTGTATACTTGGCATATATGTATATAATGTATCTAATATATATAATATAACCTGTATATACTATTGCTATATATACAGTATACTTGACATATATCTAATATATATATATATATGTGATATGACATATATATACTATTGCTATATATACAATATACTTGACATATATATCTAATATATATATGATATGACATATATATACTATTGCTATATATGCAGTATACTTGACATATATATAATAGTATATATCTAATCATATATATAATATGACATATATGTATATATATATATATACTATCTATAGTATACTTGACATATTTATGATAATATATATCTAATCATAAATATAATATGACATATATATACTATTGCTTTATATATAGTATACTTGGCATATATTTATATATAATATATATAATATGACATATATACTATCTATAGTATACTTGACATATATATCTAATGTATATATGATATGACATATATCGATTTGAGCTGATATTTCATGTTGATTGAACGATTTTTTTTTTACTTTCTTGTACGATTGTCCCTGTTTGAAGTATAATGATATATATACAAGAATTTGAAGCAAAAAGATCAAACAGATTGATGATCAACTTGAAATTCCCTATATTAAATGTAGTGATATTTATAGGCATAAACTTAATCATAAACCACAAATGCTAACATCCATAGTTTTCAATTATCCACAATTATTTTTTTGTAGGTTCCTTTCTTGTGACCCTACTTATTGCATCGTGAATACTCCTTCTTCTTCTGAAGAACCTCACAAGCAGTTGGGATCCTCTTGACTCTTTTCTTGACTTTTGATAGATTCACATGAGGAGGTTCAATCATAATTTCTTTTATCAATTCAGGAATCACCCATCAATCTTTAGGAGGAATAAGATAGATTGTTTCCGTATAAGCATGCAAAAACTCATCAGACCTATATGCAGACGAGCAAGTTGAGTACAATCTCATACCAAAATCAGGCAAATTCTAATATCTAAAAGTAGCTATGGCGTGAGTGCATGGGATCTTATCAATATCAAATACTTTGCAACCGCATCAATTATTGTTAAGATCAACAACATTCGGACCGTAGCAACGCACATGGTACTCATCTACATTGAGTTGTAGAATATCAAGAGATGCTGAGTTTTCCAAACTATCATGAAGTTCAATTTCTTTTGATGGAACCGATCATGTATTGCATTTAGCCATCTCCGTACGACGCTTACAAAACCACTTTGATAAGATTTGTTGGATTGTGTCAAAAAGAGCATCAATTGGAAACTCCCTTTTGGCCAAAAGTCTTGAGTTGATAGACTCCGCAATGTTAGTCATCATAATTATACCTGTTTCCAAGAAAATAAGCTTTACTCCAACGCTCGAAGCCAACATCGTTCGTAAGGTAGTTAGCCACTTTACTTTTAAGTTGGCGTATTTGGGTGAAATGTTGTTGGAACTCATCAACTATGTAAGATTTAGCAGCCAAGTAATATAGATTAAGGACATCACCGCACCTAAACTTTTGCTTCAAGTTCTCTACAATGTGTTTAATGCAATACCCATGATGTGCTAAAGGATAAACATGTTTCACAACCTTCTTGATAGAGCCGTGTCTATCGAATATTATGCACATCTCGTCACTATCAAGAATTATATCTTTTAAATTTTTGAGAAACCACTCCCACAAACGGTCATTCTTAGAGTTGATCACAACCTATGCAATGGAATAAATATGCTTCTCACTGTCTTGTGCAGTGGCCATTAGGAATGTACCGCCATACTTTCCTTTTAAAAAGAATCCATCAACAGCTATTACTTTTCTCATAAATGAAAAATCAAGTATGCATTGCCCAAAGGCTAAAAAAAAAAAAAAATTGAAACTAATTTTTGGAGTCGAAAACTAATTCTATCTTGCTTCCGCTATTTTCTGACTCTAACATGTATCGAAAATTCTCAAAAACTGCATACCCATGCTCTGTTGTTCCCCTCACAAAATCCTTTGCAAGTTATTGCCCCCTTTAGCATTTCCAATAACTCAAGGAACATCCTATTTTTTTTTCTACATAAGTCTTCACTCCATTAGGTGAGAGTCCTTCCCATTTGACATACTGTTCCTTGACGCATTCTCTCATGAGATTGGCCGATGCTTGGCGATGTTGGCCTAATATATGCTCCAGTCCATATGCATGCTCACTAATATATTTCTTGACAATAAATTTCTCCGAATTCATATCCTTAAAACAATGAATGCACGACTTGCATATTGGGCTCAAACATGCTACAACATATAATGATTTGTCTGATCTTTTGACAGAGTACTCAAACTTTGCTTTCACAGCAATGAGCTGAATTTTTCGCACCACTTTAGCTTTGCTATTAAACAGGCACCCCACGTGAAACTTAGACCTATCATCAAACGCATGCCGTGATTGACTTCCCTTCCCAACCCCTCTGAGACATATTCACTAAAAATGGTTTAAAATACACTTGATGTACTTCTTGATTCATAGTGACATCTTCGTGGACCATAATGTCATTGTGAGGAAGTTTCTCTATGTATTGTTCCTCCACATTGTCATTATCACCAATTGACATACAACCAAATATTGGCTTTTTATTGTTCAAATAACTGTCACCATTGTAAAAGTCGAAACCATCAATCTGCGACTTGAACACAGATACTTTTAGAATTGCTCTCTAACCCTAACCAACAGCATCAGTATAGTATACCTTCAAATCATTGTCTGACTTTATTTTAGCAGGATGTATTATGTATAGTGGAAGAGGTGCTTTTGTTATCATATACTTCACATTAACATCAACCCGTGAACAACTTAGTTATTCATTCTCAATAATTTTATCAATCAAGCTATTGAAAGTAATTTCTTTATTAATCACAAGTGGTGTCGTTACTTTGCACTTTCCAGTCCACTTCTAACAAGCTTCTTTTTTTGCCCACTCGCCATATTCAACACCTATAACAAGTCTTCCGACATAATTGCGGCCTACAAAGTACCTATATTATAAGATAATAGAAATGCAAAATTATCACCACCACTAAAAAAATTAAATAAAAAAAAAAGAAAAGAAAAATGTGTCGATTAGAAAAGATCGCTTAATCGATATAATATGGTCAATTAAGCGATCGACAGACAACAACAGATCGCTTAATCAACCATTATATTGTCAATTAAGCAATCGCCGATAGATCGATTAATCGATAATATAATGATCGATTAAGCGATCAACAAAAATCAAAAGATCGCTTAATCGATATAATATGGTCCATCAAGTGATCATATAGAACAAAAGATCTCTTAATTGATATGAGACGGTTGATCAATCGATCACAAAAAGATCACTTAATCGATATAATTTGGTCAATCAAGCGATTAAACAATAGGGTTTAATTGTTTCAGTTTATTGTGCACGGGATCACCATTAATGGTGGGTTCTCAAAAACCCACCAATCCATCTGTCAAATTAATGGTTATTTCCAAAACCCATTATGAAATGATGCATTAATGGTGTACTATACAGAATATACTACTCAAATCGAGTATAAAAACCACAAAAATGGGTTCTTACTTTGAGTTGTTATGTCTTTTTTGTGAAGAAACCCTTGTAAAATTTGTCTTCCTCTTGTAATGAATATCTTCAAGGCTATATAACAACATATTCTATCCATATATCAACACAAGTCGATTTGAGTTGGAGTACAAAGTGGAGAAAAAACTACCCAAATAAATCGCAATTTGTGAGAGAAATGAGAAGAGAGGGTTTTGATCGTAAGAATAATTTAGTTCAAGTTGCAATATATTTGATTTTAGGGGTTACAATATAAAATCTAAAAGTTAAACAAATATTTATCCAAATCTCATTTGAGTTTAATTTAATGATTAATTAGAGTTAATAAACAAAAGGACTATCTACCTAAAGATTGAAACTTGAGGGCTAAGAACACTTGAAAAGGCTATTTAACAAATTCGCTCCTGTTGGAAATGATCCCTTTATTTAATAACTCTATTAACCTTATAGTTTTTAAGGTACTGCGAGGTTTAACTACCATTTGGTGCCAAGAAGTTTATAAACAAGAGATGTCGTGTGACAATAGGCATAGTATCGAACCTAGAGCATGGGGTAAAGAAGCTGAGAAAGGCGGGTCAAAGCCTATGGTTGGGGAGGAGGCCGGTGGTGAGAGGTGTGGTGATGAACCTGGTTGATCATCCTCATGGTGGTGGTAAAGGAAGGAGTATGAGTAGCAAGAGCGACAACCAAGTCTCCCTTACACCGTGGGGGAAGCCCACCAAGTGCGGATAAATAACTACCTGCCTCAAAAGAAGGATGTAAGGGCTATGTGGTGGTTTCCTGATCTGCAATGATGTGCTTCCTCTATATGCAAGTGATGCAAATCGATGGAAAATAATGCAGTTGTGTATAGAATTTTATGCCCATTAGTTTAGGTTTTGGGGTAGAAATGTAGCACTAATATGCTTATTTAGATAATTTGCGCAATAACTTGTGGAATTTAGTGGCGATTTTGTTTAGTTTTCCATTGTATATATTAAGGCTATGTTTGGTGTTGTTTTGCGGTGTTTTGGGAGAAGTACCCTGGGTAATATGAATTTGTTTGAATGGGCTTTTTTTAGATGATAAACAATTATTTATTTATTTTTTTAAAACTTCAAAGTAAAAAATTTATGTTTAGACGAGCTTTAAGGAAAACCGTAGAAGTAACAAAAAAAAGTCAAAAAATAACCTTTTTAGAAACTATTCAGAGTAAAACCACATTTTAAAATTATTGTATCCAAACAAAAAATTGTTTGGCTTAAAAACAAAATTCTTTTGTAAGAAGTATCATTTGAGCTTTTCTTGTAAGCCCATGCAAACAAAAACTATATTTTGATAATGAGTTGGAAGAATGTGTAGAGAATATATTTGGTTTTATTGTGGGAAAAATATAATATGGTATAATAATTGGATAATTTATATTTATGTTAAAATAATAATTGATATAATTATTTGAAATGAATATAATTTTTTAAAAATATGTTAGGAAAAGGGGTGTGAAGTCTGAATGAATATTTGGTATTTGTTTTAAGAGTTGGAAATCATCCCCACAAAAAGAACCAAACACTACCTGAAGTTTCTTCACTCGAGAGTTCCTCTCAATGCGGTAAAGTGGAACTCTCATGACCTATTTGGTGTAAGTTGTTGTTGTTGTTGTTGTTGTTATTATTATCATCTATTTGGTGTAAGTTTACGGTATAACAAATTTTTATATTCATTAGTTAATGCCCTACATATTTGATAGTTAATTATGAATTATACAATGAATTTTAAAATATCGATCTAATTTATTGATGAAAAAATTGACCGCTCTGAAAAAAAAATAAAATTATATCACAACATTTTTGCATATAAAACGAATTTCACATAAACCAATTTTCGCATATTTACAAAGATTAATGTAAGCAATGTTATACATATCAAAACATAATATAACTGTGAATAGCATTTCCAAAATACTTGTACTTGCCAAGAGCATCACTCCATTTACACCATGGAATGTATCCACATACGATCGCATACGGTATACATACGCCTACTCACGAGCAACGACAACAACTTGTTTCCCGACATTACGACTGGAGAAGAGCCCAACGAGAGCGCTAGGCCCATTTTCAAGGCCTTCGGCGATGTCTTCAACATAAGTGATATTTCCTTTCTTGATACGAGGCAAAACCATCTCAAAGAATTTCGGGTAGAGATGGTAGTAGTCCCTAACAAAAAACCCTTCAATACGTACTCGTTTAGATATGATGGTAAACAAGTCATGCACGCCCGTTGAGTCTCATGTTGTTGAGGACTGCTTCGAGCATCTTTCCTCCCATGTTTTCGAAGTATATATCGATACCATTGGGAAAATACCTAATAAACACAAGATTTTACTTGACTGTGTTAATTAACAACCTTAATTTCGGCATGTTAAAGGAATTTACAAGAAGAGAACATCATAATTTTTGGCAAAAAAATATTCATTCTTTTGGATCAGATACACTGTTGTACTCTGTAACTGTGTATAATTACATAAATTTCTTCTCTTGGTTTCAAATTACAAATACCCCTTTTGACCACCGAAAAAAAAGTATTCAAAATATGCTAATTTGTTAAGAAACTTGAATAATATCATCCATTCATACAAGAGAAATTTGGAAAGTTAACTAAAATTTGATTCGTAATAACATTTAACTCTGTGCAGTGAATAGATCAACATAAGGGGTAACTGTAAGGTAAAAACATATTATAAGGGATACATTTGTAATTTTGAAACTAAGAGGGGGTATTTGCCTAATAGAGATTAGTGTAATTTATGAAACCAAGACGGGGTATTTGAGTATTTTAACTTTGGAAGCACAAAGGGATGGTAGAAAGTAGAAACTCACCTCTTCAAAGCCACATTATAATCCCGCTCTTCTTTATAGTTACATGCATCGTCAAACCCCAATTTGTTCTTCAAGAGAAAAACCTTCAACATTGTAAAATCGTTCATTTATTTGAAAGTTTAGTTATAAACCTAACCACATGACAAAAAATTTCTTTTCCATATTAGAGATATGAAGTGAACCTTTTCTTTGCTGCCCGCACTTCCCACAACATAACAGGCTGTCAACTTTGCAAACTGATCGACGAGCTGACCAACAGCTCCGAACGCTGCTGAAACAAAAACAGTTTCTCCTTTTTTTGGAGAGCATATCTCATAAAAACCTACATACGCGGTCATACCGGGCATGCCTATAGAAGAATAATAGAAAACATTAATTCATCATCTATAAAATGAACAAAAAAGATGACTTAAGAATCAGGCAGTTATGAGTTAAGGGGGTGTTTGCAAATACTTCTACTTTTGGAGAAGTAGATGTTATAGAGAAAGTTGAAAAAAAATTGAGCTGTAAAATTAGTGTTTGAAAGGAATAGTGAAAAGTAGTGGTTGACTTTTGAACAAGCTACCAAAAGTACTTAAAGCTAGTGGTTAAATAGTCTAAATGTCATATCATCATGAATTGATATGCACAAGAACTTAGCACTAGTGTCATAGTACAACCACCAAACAAAACCAATTCGTCTTATTTCAAGTGAATGCGATATGTGAGGAGCAACGCATAGAGCTGGGAGAGGCAGTTACCCTTTCCTTTCCTTTCCTTCCTAAACATAGTTTTCATTTCACTCATTTATTACTTATAAAATGAAAAAAGAAAAAGAAAACTTACCAAGAAGTCCCGTATAGTAGGAGAGAGGCACCTCGGTATCATGGATTTTAATAAAAGTGCTTGGATCTTCAATAAGGTTGTCCTCCTCTTAGCCAATGAATCCCCAAACAAGGTCGTCCTTGTTGAAATCAGGATGAGATTAATCCAATACTTTCGAGACTCTGTCCAATAATGGGCTGTCAATAAGGATAAAAGGATGCATAGGGTTAGCAATATTACAAAGTTGTAGCCAAGATTAAAGCAAATCTAATGAGCAAACCGAGCCGGTGGCTGGAAGAGGCAACACTACCCTCCACCTCCTCCCCACACCCCCTGGGCAAAATTTATATAAAGCTATATTTTATATATTCTTTTCTTAAAATTCGATTTTTTTCCAACGAAAAGGAATACAAGTTGTCCGTTATATTTAGCTAAATATTCAATCTTGCCCTCCAAATAAAAGCCCTCCAAATAAAAGCCTCTGGTAGAGTCAGTGGGTTGGAAAGCACAATTGCCCCTTCTAAGTTTGTATAAGTGTTATATTATATGTGATCTTTTCTTAAAATTTAATTTTTTTCCAATGAAAAGTACTACAAATTTGTCTTTTATATTTAGTTAAAAATTCAATCTTGTTCACCAAATAAAAGCCTCTGTTATTGCCCTTGGAGAGCCCTGGACAGAGCTAGTGGGTTGGAAAGTGCAATTCACCCCTTCTGAGTTTGCATAAGCACTATATTATTTGTCCTCTTTTCTTAAAATTCAAATTTTTTCCAACAAAAAGTACTACAAATTTGTCTTTTATATTTAGTTAAAAATTCAATTTTTTCCGCCAAATAAAAGCCTCTGGTGCTATCCCTAGGCCCGGAAAGCCCTGGACAGAGCTAGTGGGTTGGCAAGCACAATCGCCCCTTACAGAGTTTGCATAAGTGCTATATTATGTGTGTTTTGTTTTTCCCTTAAAATTCAAAAGCTATGAAATGATCATTTAGCAATACTCAAACCAATTACTTGTACCTCAATTTGTTCCCCTCCACACACACACACACACGCGCGTTCTCAATCCATTCTAAAAACTACTAATTTCAACAAGAAAACAAAAACCCATCAAATTCATTGCAAAACTTTCAACTTATAGAGCCTGGCGTGAACGAATCCACATAATGCCCTTCGACTTCCTTCATACGACCAACCATGTAAGGGTCACAGGACAAGCAGAGATTCTTCACCAAACAGCGCCGTTGCAGCCATCTGGGATTTTCACCTTGATTTTTGATGTTCTCAGATGCATATCTGATTCCTTAAGAGGGCTATTGATGTAGTCTCTGAATACCACCTGCTTGTTACTTCTAATGATCACTTCCTCACCTATTGTTTCTCTTTCTCTTCTTAGTGTGCGTTGTGTGTGTTTTTTTCTTGAAATTTGATTGCTTTCCTGTGATGGGATGAAATGAGATGCTGGAATTTATAGGCGATGCTCGAGAGTTTTTGCATGCGGAAGTGGGAGTTTTGAAAGAGATAAGAGGAAAAACGGCAGTGGGAATTCAAGAAAATCTCTCTCTCTCTCTCTCTCTCTCTCTCTCTCTCTCTCACACACACACACACACACACACAATGTTGTTGCCATGTTTTGACCTCAGCTCTTACGTCATATTTTGAAACCAATTTTAATAGGATAACAATTCTTCACAAAATTTATGAATGGTTGTGTTTTAAATTATATTTTGTTTGTCAGCGTCTCTTTTGTCTAATGGATATATAACTTGTTTTTTAAAGGTTTAGGGAGTTATAATATTTATTTCAATTAAATTTAATTGATTTTTGGTTTAACCAAAAGGTATTTGGTTCACTGGCTGACTAATTCGACTTTAGTGACTTGTCCAACTCAACTACTTTATTTACAATTCTAGGATTCGAAATTTAAGGGATGGAGCCAGGACTTTTTTATTTGGGGGGGAGGGGGGGTGCGATTTCAAAATTTTCAAAAAAATAATATAAAATTTTGCTCGACATAAACTTTAAAGGGTGGATGTCTCCTCTAGCCTCCTCTCCCCCCTGGCTCCGTTTTTGCGGACCCTAATGTTGATTAAGGGATTTGTCGCCCCTAGACAAATTAATTGACACACTCGAATTCGTATGATAACTAGAAATATTGACACACTCGATACGTATTTATAATAAAAAATAATATAATTTAAAGACATACTAAAGTTTTGATAGTATCTATAATATAAAAATAGTTTTCAACTATTTTAATAGATTTATAAAATTAGTATCAAGTAAAAATAAAATCATGTAAAATAAAAATTAAGAAAACAATTATTAAAATAGTAAACGAATATTATATTGATAAACAAATTGCTACTAAATAATGTTGCTTCTTTATATGATAGTGTATATAGTATAAATAATAGTATAGATATTATTGTAATTATGTTGTAATCGATATGTGGGGGATTGAGGCCCCGAATTGTATTGACGACATATTGTACAACGATAATTTACAAGCAGATGAATAAAATGAAGTGGGAGGTTCACTCCTGTGTTATTTTCCCAAAAAAAAAAAAGAAAAAAGTAAAACAATCATTTTTTGTAGAATGTGTTTGCTCGTTCCAGGAACATTTAAGAACAACGATCCAAGATGATGATAGTAATTGCTAAAGCTACCAAAACTCTGAAGAGAAAATCATACTCTGCACATTTGGCTGGTCACAACTAACTAGAAAAGATTTACGTGTTAGAGCTACTGTCCAATTGATTCATTCCCACTTTCGTTGAAATGTGAACAAAAATACTTTTTTGAGGGTCCAAATTTGTGTTACCAAAAAGTCAAGCTTCCAGATACAGGGGCAGTAATTGATACACCAAAGTTGTGGAGCTTAGTACATCATATTATAGTGTGTGATATAAGTGAGAATAAAAAGAGAAGAAGAACAACAAAAAAAAGTGACTGATAGTGACACATTCAATAATGTACAAAATTATTGTATCTTTGACAACTATATTTATGCTCGAATGTTCAATTATTTGGATATCAATTACGCATATAGATGCTAAGGATCCATTGGTCTAGTTGTAAGGAGGTATTGGTACTAGAAATGACAATTTCCGACACAATACTACAACTCAATACAAATTCAACACGAAAATAACAAGTCATGGTTGGAGTTTATAGATTGGGTTGAACCGAAAGCAACCCAAAAAAAAAAAAAGGAATTGGATCGGCTATAAAGAAAAATACAATATATATAATTATAAACTGTAACATTTGAAGGGCTATGACTTATAGTTGACCATTCACAATATAATATAGAAAAAAAACTCATGAGGAAGAAAAAGAGAAATTTTAAATAATTAAAACTAAAAAATGTTTAGATATTTAAGGAAAAATGATTGTTAAATTTTTAAAATAAATGAAAAGTCAATTTTAACACAAAATTACACTCCAAAAAAAGAAAGCATTTTTTTTTCCTTTAATTGATTTATTTGCAATTCACGAAGTTTTATATTGATTTACGTTAATATTAAATGAAAATTTTAATTAGAATATTTTTTTTGGAATAGGCCAATAAATAACATTTTCTATAAATTAGAGATAGAAAATGAAGTCAATATTTTTTAATGTAAATTCCAAATACACAATAAATGCATATAATATAGTTATATAAACGAAAAAAATGAGAAATCAATTTTTTGAAAAAGTTATAATTTAATTCTTGAATCTTTTCACTAATTAAAATCTTTATTTATTTTAGCTGAGGGGTAAAACATCATTTAAATTCAACATACAAATTAAAAAATACGAGACTAATTTTAAGCACATTAATCACAAAATCAACCAATTATTGATAAAGCTGACTTTTAGTTTAAACTTCAAATGATGAAGAACATAGAGTATAGATTCTCGCTTTAAAATCCAAATCAAGTCGCATAAATTATTTCATGAAATTACTTGTTTTCCTACTTGTACGTGCTAATACTATTATTACTATTATTATTATAATTATTTGATATGGCCTAGTTTCCATTTGAAAAGCCACGTCATCAATAGGCATGAGGAATTATGATAAGTATGGAAACAGAATCAGTTTGGATCCTCTGCTACAAAACGATATTACATCTCCTCCTACATTCATTAATGCACGCTACGTGTAATGGTGAGCGGTTGAGATAAGGAAAGAGTGTGGGAGGAGATGTAGCACTTTTTTTATAGGAGAGGATCCGGACTAAAACAGAATCAGTTTGGATCCTCTGCTACAAAACGGTGTTGCATCTCCTCCTACATTCATTAATGCACGCCATGTGTATTGGTGAGCGGTTGAGATAAGGAAAGAGATTTTTCCATATCATAAGTTTTTTCCTTTCCTTATCTCAACCGCTCACCAATACACGTGTCGTGCACTGATGAGTGTAGGAGGAGACGTAGCACCTTTTTTGTAGGAGAGGATCTGGACTGAAACAGAATCAGTTTGGATCCTCTGCTACAAAACAGGTGTTGCATTAGTTCGGACCCTCGATAAGGTAGGCTGCCCTCGAATGAGGTTTAAGCCATAGTTTTCCTCAAACTAAGCCACGATGATACAAAAGGGTGCATGAGGACTAATGTCCTCGATAACTAAACCTACCCTTGAAAAAGGTCTAAACTTGTGAAAGAAGACTTTTGAGTGAGGATGAGCTCACAAGAGAGAGCTGATCCCCAAGTCTCTTGTGTGAGGGCAAATGTCCTCGATTGAGTAAGCTATCCTTGAAAGAGGTTTAAGTCAATAAAGGAAGCCCCTGAGTTGGCTAAGATTTGCGAGACGGGACAACTCTCCCGGGCCTACTTTATCAAAAAAGCAAAGGAAATGTCCTCAGTAGAGGATCCAATGAGATCCTTGAGGGATCCCGCTAGCTGGGCTAGACCCTAGTCGCGATGGGTCACCTCAAAGCAAACTATCGAAGGGAGGTATCTTGGTTGAGGACATGGACCGTATGATCTTTGGGAGTATAACCATTGGCACTCTAGCTAAGATCCCTAACAACCTTGCCAGATGTGGATACCTATCGCCACCAAACACGCATGGACAGGACGTGCAGTCTCCCTTAGTCCCAAGTACCTCAAATGCTCCCTCAAAAGTACAATATTCCCCCGAATTAAACGCTTAAGATATACACTAAATGTAAAGATTAAATCCCATTAGTTAAGTAGCAGTCTAGCCGTCATTAGGGATATCAAGTAAGACAAAAGACATGTCCATTTGTACCACACACGTCAATCATAGTCACCAATCCCCATCAATCATGTCACATCAAAGCTACTCTCATTTTAAAAGGTCTCTCAAACTCAAGAAAAGTAAGGTAAGTAAGGACTACATTTTACTATTCTTAACAATTAAGAGACATATAATATTCATCTTCTTCTTTTTCTTTCTTGTTCCTTACCTCACTCTTAGAAAAGTTAACTTAAGCGTTAGAGAGCTTATGTCGGAGCAAAATCGGCTAGTCTTACGTTTGCTCCTCCTTTTTGATAAGTGGGCCGCTGGCATATATCATCAGAGCCACGAAGCTTTGCCACGTAGTCAAACTAAAACTGACCCACATCGTTATTGTTATTATTATTACTATTGCTGCTGCTCTTGCTACTACTACTGCTGCTGATACTGCTGCTACTACTCCTATTGCTGCTGCTACTACTGCTACTACTACTGTTGTTGCTGCTACTACTATTCCTACTACTACTATTGTGGTTGCTACTGCTAATACTGCTGCTCCTGCTACTGCTACTGCTACTACTACTGCTACTACTATTGATGTTGATGTTAATACTACTACTACTACTATTACTACTACTACTACTACTACTACTACTACTACTACTACTATTACTACTATTACTACTACGTAATCATATAAAATTTCAAACAATTTGTGATTAGTAAGGAATTCAATAAGAAAATATTTTGTGCAATCAAAAATAAAAAATAATTTTAAGTAAGCAAAATGAGTTGGGTTATGAGTTATTAGGTCAACGGATTAACCTAATTTAAGTCGGGTTAGGTTATGGTTGAAGTTTCGTGGGTTTAGTAGGTCATAGGTTGCTTTACAATTGACAAATTTTGTGTTATATCCCTACCACAATCCAACTTGAACTGGCCCAACCCACCTGAATTGACACTCCTACCTATTATCAAAGAGGTCATGAATTTGATTCCCATATATGTGGTCCTTTTTTTTACTTTATAATAGTTTATTCTTCTACTACTTTTTAGCTTGTTGTTCTGTATAATTTTTGATCTTTTTTGAATTAATAATTAATTATGACATATAATAGTTGTCTTTGAATTGGATTTTTGACGGAACAATTTTAATTATATTTTGCCCTCTAAAAAAATCAGGCACGTAGATATATTGAGTAGAAAGAGGGGATGGAAAGGGGAAGGGGATGGGGGCTGGAGATAGAAGACTAAAAATGAACAAAAGTTAAGTTACCACCAAAAATTAAGAACAATACCAAAGATACCAAAAGTGACAACAAAATACCAAAGATATTACAAAACAATTACTCCCTCCGTCCCATATTATTTGTCGTTTTGGGATTATACACAAGAATTAAGGAAATGGATTAAGAACATTAATTGTAAATTATTTTGACCAAAATACCCTTTTAGTAAATTACGCCACTAATCTCTCTTTCATCAACCATTTATCTCTTTCCAATGATTTTCATAATGAAAATAATCATTAATATGGAAAATTAAATGACAATTAGTGTTGTTGGGAGATTTTTTAGAAATTGAGTCATCCATAATTAATAAATTGTTGAATTTTTTTTAGAAATTTGCATAAGATATTAATTAAAGTCTAAGGGTATATTAGGAAAAAAATAATAAATGTCTTGTTGATATGTGAGAACGACATATATTATGGGACAAAAAAAAATCCTAAAACGACAATTAATATGGGACGGAGGGAGTATTAAATAGTATATGTGATATAGATAATTTCCTATAGATAATACAAATAGTTCTATTAAAATTTATAATATAGGGAAAATTATGGTTAGTGAATCATAATGTTTTAAAATTATTAAAGAGGGGTTGACTTTTAATTAATTAGGAAGATGGGAAAGTTTATAGATTTTCTAAAAAGGTAATTTCAATATAAATGACATTAATAGCACCCTACTATTTTGTTTTCTTAAAAAAATGTGATTTTCCAGTAAATATCTTTTTCTTCTTACATTAGCATTTTTTTCATAGAATTTAATATACTATAAAATCATTAGTTTTTTCTTAAGATTAAAAATTAAAATTTCCTAACAAATTATAAAGTAACAATCATTATTTCTTCTTAAAATATAAAATTTTCACTCAATAGTTTTCTTCAACAGTAATTAAATTTTTCTAAATCCATTCATTACAATCAATACATAAGTTTGATATTTCATCTTTTATTAGTCTAAAAAAGTCACAATTATAATTTGAATTACTTCATCAATTGATGGCAGTAGTGCAATTTTCTTATATATAATTTTTTTCATGCCCCGGTTTTAAAATTGAGAGATTCAAATTGTTTATACTGCTTACTCACATAAGATCATTGATCAATATTTGTTTACAATTATCTATATAAACATGGCGCCCCTTTTAATAATTACTTTTGATCTGACAAATTTTTGATTTTTTTTTATTTTATCTCTCATCTCCCTTATTCCATGATCTTTTGTTATTTCTCTCCTCCTTTCTCTCCCCTAGGTTTATTACTCTCTCTGTCTTTTTTCATCTCTCAATACTTTTCAATATTATTTTTACTTTATCAGTAATTGTTTTCTTGATTTTTTATTTTAAATTATTTTATTTTTACTTATTACTAATTTTATAAATCTATTAAAAATAGTTAAATATTTTACTAATGTAGATAATATTAAAAATTTAATATGTCATTAAAAATTAAATTATTTTTTATATGCACATGCATCGAATATGTTAATGTTACTATTTAGTCATTAATTGCCACATAAGTCTATTCATTTTTCTTTTAACGAAAATGGTTCAAAATATATAAAAGATTGAAATATTACTAATAATATTAGTAAATATAAAATGGTGGGTGTTTGGTCTAGCGGTATGATTCTCGCTTTGGGCGTGGGAGGGTCTCGAGTTCGGTTCTCGAAACACCCCCTTTATAAAAAATCTTAATAAAAAAATAGGAAATATATGAAAGAGAAAAATCAAAACTAGTAAATTTGATAATCAAGTACCTATTTTCTTTTTTTTTTTCTGTAAGGATAATGAAGTATTTCACTTATCCACTTATAAGTTGATTTGAGTATTCCTTTTGTTGTTTTTTTTGTTTTTTTAGAGGAGACAATTTGAGATACTTTAGGAATAATATTACCATTTTTGTTTTTGTTTTAACTGCATAATTTATTAGTAGCTAAAAAACAGTGGGTGTTTGGTTTATTGTTATGATTCTCGCGGGTGTGAAAGGTCCCAAGCTCGATTCTCAAAACACTCCTATATGATGCTAAATATGGAGGCCCGATCCCCCTATTCGATGCTAATAAGATCATACGCACATGTTCTCAATATATATATATATATATATATATATGCCAACGGTAGAATACCTAATGAAAAAACAGGATTTGCATGCACCATGATTTTAGTCAACAACTAAAAAATGCATAGGCCTTTTTCTGGTCATGGTTATTGTTATATTTGTACAGATAATATTCAGCATTTCATCTTAAGAAACAACACCAAATTCAAATGTCATTGTAATGCTAGTATTCTAGTTCTAGTTATAATTTGACCAACAAAACAGCTAAAACACTAAGCACCAGTAGCCTAGTGGTAGAATAGCACCCTGCCACGGTGCATACTCTTTTATCTTTTTTTTTTCCCCTCTTTCTAAATTTTAATAAGTTGTGAAAACATTCCTAAGAAACTCATTCATTTACATAAAAAATTTCAGCATCGGCAAAATATAAAAACTATAGAACAATGCATATTGATCCATTAAAACTACTATTATCCAATTCAATTTTGAGTTGAAACCTGTCTTATCGCTTAATGGGGAGCGTCCTACCTTGAATGAGGACCCATCATAAGACGACGAGCCACAATAACATAGCTTAAATCCATATGATCATGCAAAAAAAATTTATGAGCAAGCGTTTAATCTTACATATGAATCGATAACTTCCTATGATCATGCAACATTTTATAAGAGTTTCTTTTGCTTTTAAATTAACTCCTATGAAATGTGCCCTCCCACATACAACGACCTTGCAACACAAAAGAGTACACACACACGCACACACAAAAGGTATACACCACACTGGCCTTATAATGCAAAGAGCATACACACAAAGACACTATATAGGTACCTACTCAATCGATAAGACGACAACTTGTTTCCCAATGTTGCGACCAGAAAAAAGCCCTACAAGAGCAGCCGATGCGCTTTCAAGGCCCTCGGCGATGTCTTCAATGTAAGTGATTTTTCCTTCCTTAATAAGAGGAAGAGCCATGTCGAGGAACTTAGGGTAGAGGCAGTAATAATCATTAACAACAAATCCTTCCATACGGATTCGTTTTGGTGTGAGTGCGAACAAGTTGTGCACGCCTTCTGGTTGCTCGAGGTTGTACTGGGAGATCATCCCACACACAGCAATACGACCACGGAGCCTCATGTTGTTGAGGACTACTTCGAGCATCTTTCCTCCCACGTTCTCAAAATATATATCAATTCCATCCGGGAAGTACCTAATCATGACAAGATTTGTGTACAACATGAGTTTTTATTATGTGAAACAGGTTGATTACATTGACCTCCCCTGTAACTATGTGTAATTACAGAAACTTTCGCGTCTTTATTTCAAAGTTTCACTCGCCTTTTGAACTATTTTGTAATATGTAATCAACTGAAGGGATAACTAAAAGGTGGAAATATGTTAACTCTTCTCTACTACATCTATTTTACTTATAAATAATCTTTTCCAGATACATGCAGGGTTGAAGCCAAAGGGCAATTGCTCCCCCTCAACTCCGTATCTAATTATATTTTTCATTTACTTTTATTAAAAATTCAAAAGTCCCCTCACCCCCCCCCCCCCAACACTTAAAAAGGGGGGAAAAAACCCCACCGCAACACATACAAATGATAACTTTTTATCATATTGCAAAAATTTTGACCTCGCCCTTTTGAAAATTTCGAATTCCGCCTTGGGCGGACGTATCGATGGAACTTAACATCATGTCTTTACAAGAATCATCTGCAAAAACTCACCTCTTTAAAACGGCATTTAAATCCGGCTCTTCTTTGTAATTAAATGCATTATCGAATCTAAATTTGTTCTTCAAGAGCTCGACCTTCACAGAAAAAAGAACAAATTAATAAACAAACCATTGTAAAGAACAAGACAACATCTCAAATATTATACCAATGAAACTAACCTTTTCTTTGCTTCCTGCACTTCCAACAACATAACAGCCCATCAACTTTGCAAACTGACCAACAAGCTGTCCAACAGCGCCAGATGCAGCAGATACAAAGACGGTTTCGCCCTTTTTTGGTGAGCAAACCTCATAAAAGCCAGCATAAGCAGTCATGCCAGGCATACCTATAAAGAAGGAAAAAGGACAGAGACTAACACCATGTTTGGTGCTAGGATTTTGCTAAGGAAAGGAAAAATGCTTAAATACTACTACAAGAGAAAAGAAAAATATTCCAATATATCAAGTACTTTGATTCGTTAAACAAAGTCCAAAATTTGAATCATGGAGCTGTTAATGAAGCAATTAATTGGGCTGGAAAGATTGCCCCCATATTGGGCTTCTCCAGTACCCGAAAACTGGATTAGATGGTTGATAGGTCAAAAATCGGGTGGTTATAACCAATATATACATATATATATTTATATTAAGTAACAATAAATTTATTTTGTCACAAAAAAAAACTTTTTACAAAATCAATAGTGACAGCCAACAAAATTTGTGTTTAAATTGTCACAGTTGATAACCAATACACTTTTATAGTAATGATTAAGTGACAATAAAAAGTCTCACATACAACAATGACAATTTGTGTTGTTATAAAGTAGTCATTATAAAGGTGATCACTATTTGTAAATAGTGATAACTAAAACACTATTTTCTTGTCACCTGATACATACGTGAGTGACAAAAAGGAAACAAAAACGTATTGTTACTTAACATAATTACAAGCAAACCCCTGAACTTTAAAAACTGAAAGATACTCTCTCAAAGTATGACATAATTACAGTTAGACCCCTGTCTTTTAAAATTACACTTTATACCCCTACCTTCAACAAACGTCTCACAAATACACTCAACTGTCAATACTATTGAAAAATGTAATACAACCTTGAGGGAGGGAACCATAATTATCCGTAACGTTAAATTAGCATTTCAAGATACCAAAAAAATTATATAAAAGTAAAAAAGATTCCGGCAATGATAGAGGAGGGAGTAGCTTACCAAGAATTCCGGTATAGTAGGAGAGAGGCACATCAGTATCTTGAATTTTACAGAAAATGCCAGGATTTTTCAAGAGAGGCATTGGAGTTTCTTGAATTTCAATCAAATTTCTTGGAGATTTGACGAGTGTGTACTCCTCCCAGCTAGTGATTCCCCACACAAGGTCACCCTTCTTGAAGCTAGGGTGAGAAGAATCCACTACTTTGGACACTCCATATCCTACAATAGGCTGTAGTAAAAAGAATTGTAAATAGGTAATTAATATTTAATCTATGTATACATATCGCCCCCATAATAGGTTTCTGCATACTAATAGATCAGAACAGGGTGGCTAAGACCAAAAAATATATCTATATATATATATATATATATAATTTAGAAACTTTAAAATCATCCAAATAAGTGTCATACATGTACACATATGTGGATAGCTTCATTAAATTTAGTTCTGCCACATAAACAATTTATATATATATATATATATATTAAATTTGAAATAAATATTGACACAAATATTATCAAAATGAATCCATGATAATGATTTATATTTATCTAAAATGTTCTGTATCTAAAAAATTAATATTTAATCCATTATTTTAAAGGATTTAGTCACACAAAAATAGAGATTATTTATAGGTAAAATTAAACTAAATATCAATAAGACGAATTAATTAAATCTTTTAATATCAGAAAAATTGAAGTCTCGTGCCAAGTCACGAGGGTTATGCTATATTTGATTCTATAAAAATAATAAATTAATTTATTTGATTATCTATGTATTTTGATTCTATAAAAGTAATAAATAATATATATTTCTTTTTAATAAGAACACTGTCTCATGTCAAGGCACAAGACTATAAGTAGTGTCTTTTATATTTAACAGCTTAAAAACAGTTTAAGGTTCTATATAATGCAATCGTTCAATATGCTATATTTATAACACACCCACACACACACACACACACACATATATACATATGCACACATACATATATATACACATACACAGGCTATTAATAAAAAGTTTAGGGGTCTAATAACTATTTTACAGTTTTTAATGTCTTGGTATATTTGGTATCTCTGCTCTCCTCTCTTATTTAATTTTCTCTCTCCACTAACTAATTAAGGTTCTTTTACTTTCTCTTTTGTAAATATTTCCTAATTCCCATAGTTAGGCAAGTAAATTGCTTAGTATTTATCAAAATAATTTAAAAAAAAACCATAATAATTTATGGGGAGAAGCAAACTTACAGAGCCAGGGGTGAAAGAGCGATCCTGGTTTTCTTCAAATTTTTCCATCAACAGACGCAAGTAAGGGTCTACAGACAAGTACAGATTCTTGAACAATACGGCGTCGTTGCAGCCATCTGGGATTCTCAATTTGATAGTTGATGTTTTCAGTACAAAATCGGATTCCTTGGGGGAGCCCTTTATGTTGTGTTTCAGTATCACCTGCTTGTTATTGCGCACTTCCTCCGCCATTTCTGTGTTTCAGTGTGTGTTGTGTGTGCTTTTGTGATTTCTTGAGTTGCTATTCTATAATCTTTGCTTAAATGCGAAGAAGATTATCTTTGTAGTGGCATGTGGATCACATACATATATATATATATATATATATATGTATGTGTGTGTGTGTGTAATTGAAGTAGTGTTAACCATATAACTGATTCGTAATTAAAATAAAATTAATGAATGTGCCACACTCTATATGTACATAAAATAAAAATAAAAATAAAAATAAAAATAAAATATAAATAAATCATGTAATTTTAGATTTGAAAAGTATAAAATTAAAAACTCATTAAATTTTTATTTGTATGAATGTATATTTTTAACTATTTTTGATATATTAGATTTAATTATATAATTGAAACAAAAATAAATAAAAAATAAATTAAATGTTGAAGATAGGGATATGAGACATTATCAAAAGTAAAATAAAAAGAAGATAGGAATATGAGAGATGAGATAAGGAAGAAAAGAATAGAAAAAATAGTATCACCAAATGTAAAGAATATAGGAGGGAGGAGGGGATAAAAAAGTCAGATTAAAGATACTAAAAATAAGTATTAAATAGATTTAATGCTTTATATATAATATAAATTACAAAAAAATGATTAATTACATAATTAATCTTAATTCCATCAAGCCAAATTTGTGCTAGATTTTTCCTTCCATGTATGTGACGTGGAACCTAGAAGTGTGTAGAGAGATTTGCAGCGGAGGACATGGACAAGGGGATTCAATAACAGCCACAATTATTTCTTGTCGTAAGCTAATTGCGTGACAAATTTGATGGCTACGACAAGTTACGATATGGGAGAATGTTTTGTTTTTCGAGCGAAATGTATTTAGTATATTCGGGGAAATTTTTTTATGACTCGAATGTATAAAATTAATGGTCAGATTCAGTCATATATATTATATATTATTTTTTTTTATAAAAAATTCATAGTACTTGACTCAATTTTAACTATTGGGCGTATAGATGAGATCTAAACATATAATTCATATAAGAATTTATCGTATTATTTCATGGAAAATGTCATTTTGGGTCCTGTAATTTAGTTGTTGTCTAGTTTAGTTTCTATTAACTTACAGGAGGGGCAAAAAATTGTAATTCAAACTTTGCACATTTTTGAACCTTATCATATATTATTATTTTTTTTTTATAATATAGTTTACCATCTTAAGTGCGCAGATTTTGCAAAATACTGCATTCAATTTATTTTTCGATGAAGTATTCCGACGAAATTCAATCATGTGCCTAGCATGTGACTTATTTAAGGACAAAATTCAAATCCTTTCACAATACTATTGTACTGCTTCAAGAATCACTCGGGGCATATGCCATTCCTTGTTTGTCTGGGTAATTTGCATCTTTGAACTAGCTCATCTGATCTCGGAAGCTCAACTCGAACTTAGAGGTTCAGCAGAGGCTCAACAGACTAGAAAGGAGCTCATGAGGTTGCATCACTCGCTAACCGAGCTTAGCCCTGACTGTGGATAAAATAATCCAACAAACAATTTCTTATCTTTTCTGTCAAATTTGAGTAAGTTTCATATATATATATATATAAAGATATATATAAGTTTGTTGACTCGAGCTACAGTTGTTTTTCATTAAGATCTCACAAATATGTTCCTAAGCTTACAAACAATTACATCAGAACTTTGAAATGCTCGCGCTACAAGTGCCTAAAACGAGCCCAGTTGAGTCGAATCGAGACTCAATAAGCTCATGCAAGCCGGCATCCCCACATACTCACCAAACTATTATAACACACCTTTACTTCGATTTATATATATATATATATATATATACACAACACTGAAAACTATTTTTTAGAAGCGTTGTAAAGCATAGTGAACACCCAACGAAAACCATCTTTTAGATTAGAAATTAAAGTGCAGTGACTTAAGACCAATTCCCTATCTCATGTATTGCAAGAATATGCTCTTCTGCTTCTAAATAAATTCCTATAAAAAAACGCGTCCGCACAAACACACGGCGACCTCAAATACACGAGTGCACAAATGAACACATCACCCCTATGAACCAGCGTGCGCGCACACACACACACACAGAGACCTTATAATGCAGAAAGCATCCGCAAAAAGACAGGCAGATACAATATTACACCACTACTCACTTGCGCGTGCATGCTTACACAAATGCACATACAGACACCTACTCAGTCGACACGCTGACAACCTGCTTTCCAACATTACGACCGGAGAAAAGCCCAATTAGAGCAGCCGGAGCGCTTTCAAGCCCTTTGGCTATGTCTTCCACATAGGTGATTTTTCCATCCTTAATAAGAGGAAGAACCACGCTGAGGAACTTGGGGTAGAGGTTGTAGTGATCATTAACAACAAATCCTTGCATACGGATTCGTTTTGATACAATACAAAACAAGTTGTGTACGCCTTCGGGCTGCTCAAGGTTGTATTGTGAGATCATCCCACACACAGAAATGCGGCCATGGAGTTTCATGTTCATCAGCACTGCATCAAGCATCTTTCCTCCCACATTCTCAAAATATATGTCAATTCCATCAGGGAAATACCTAAATACAACAAAATCGAATGCAAATTACATAAGTGGGTCCCGGGGGCCGGGGGGGGGGTGGCGGGGGTGGCGGCGGCGGCTGTATAATTATATGGCAGGGCTTCTGCAATTACCAAACCTCAAGAAGATCCAACCATAAGATAAGAGTTGGCGGTTTTTGTAAATCTCAAGCTCTATACATATGGCGACAAGTGTGCCCCTTGGAGTTTCTTCTTCTTTTTTTTTTTTTCCAGAGAATTAACAAGGAAAATGTGTCCAAATCCAATTAGAGGTGTAAGATGAGTCGAATTTCAACTAGAATTCAAGTTTTTAAACTCGAGTTTGAGCCTACTAAGCTTGAGCTTTTTCAAGAGTCAAGCTCAAGTTCAAAAATAGTTGTTCACGAGCTCACATGATCTCGTGAGGGTTTTTATCTTCTTACTTTTGTACTTGTGTATCTAATTTTACTTTGATAATAGTAAAAATAATTGATAGTAGCATTATCTATATTTATTGGTAACTTCATATATAGGAATAGTAAAATTAAAATAGTAATATTGTACTGATAATATATAAATTAGAAATTATGTATTATACTATTAAACATACAAAGTCATATGTTATTTTAATAAATACCATGTGATGATAAAAATAAGAAAACAATAATATTCTTATTTACAATAACATAGATATGGAAAATATAAATTAGTTAAAGTCAATTCTATATTTCCTTTAGTAAACCGAGCCAAGCTTGAGCTTGTTGAAAAAATTCAAGCTGGCCTTGAGTTCTAAAGTTCTGAAAGCTCGACTCGTTTGCACTACCCATGTCGGACTACGCAATTACTACATTGAATTGGCTTTTAGGATGGTCTGGGATCTGTTTATGGAATTATAATAATTTACTTGAAAGCACAAAAGCAAAGGTGTTCACTCACCTCTTTAAAGCTGCATCTAAATCCAGCTCTTCTTTGTAATTAAATGCATTATCGAATCCAAATTTGTTCTTCAAGAGTTCAACCTTCACCAACAAAAGAACAAGTTTCTAAATTAAACCACTGTGAAGAACAAGATAACATATCATATATTGTATACAAAGGAAACTCACCTTTCCTTTGCTGCCTGCACTTCCAACAACATAACAGCCCATCAACTTCGCAAACTGACCAACTAGTTGACCAACAGCCCCAGAAGCAGCGGAAATAAAAACAGTTTCTCCCTTTTTCGGAGAGCATATATCGTAAAAACCTACGTAGGCAGTCATGCCAGGCATACCTAACAAGAAAAAGAGTTGGAAAAAGAAAATCAGAGAGAGAGAGAGAGAGAGGAACAAAAGCACATTTAGGGCAACACGGTTTTCTTGTATCAATTAAAGAAGTATATTACAATGCCTTTGTTCACTAAGGACAAGAACACAATCATGATCCAAAAAAGGGGCCATCCATAAATCACTTCAATCGCATCTGACCAAAATGAATAAGCGTAAAATGAGTGTTGTTGATGTATTCAAAGCCATAAAGCTAAGCTGACGACAATATTGTGCCTTTGGTGACACCAGAAGAGAAAGACACAAGAACTCATATGGGTATGTTTACTTCCCATAGAAGGATGAGACACAATAGATGAGAAGTGGGATGGTAGTTGGGATTAATCATCCCACCTCATATATAGGATGGCTAAACTAGTTTAAATCAAGTTAAGACCGTGCTTACTCGTTTATCACAGGCTTCCAACTATAAAAGTCAATAAAGGCTACGACCATATAACAGTTCATATCTCCCCTAGACCTATGAAGTAAACGAGTCCTTAGGGTCTATGGGAGTAAGGAGTAAGTTACCAAGAAGTCCTGTATAGTAGGACAGAGGCACATCTGTGTCATGGATTTTAAAGGAAGTGGCTGCATCTGTGATAAGACTGTACTCCTCCCAACCAGTTCTTCCCCATATCAGGTCACCTTTCTTGAAGTTGGGATGAGAAGAATCGATTACACTCGACACTCCATAACCCGCAATGGGCTGTCATTGGTAAAAAAAGAAAATTATGAACAAAAACACTTAGATCGTCGAACAGAGTAAGTGCTTGGGGCAGTGTATAAAGAAAGAAACAAATAAGTTCTGTAGTACAAGTGCATTTTCATGTAACAGCTGCATTAATACACCAATTATAACAGAGATGAATCTTAGGGTATTCATTTTTTCATCTTTTTCTTTTTTCTCACTTTCCCACGTGAACACCATTTTGAGATAACAAAAATAGTCCAGCAAAATATTATTGGAATCGATTAACACATATTTAACTCAAATTATACTTTTTTAACAGATAATTACACCTAGACCCCATAAGTTATCATTTAATAATACTCAGATGTCCTGTGGTTTTCATAATTACACTTAGCTCCCCTAAAATTAATGTTGATCTACATTATATATATATATATATATATATATATAAAAAAAAGAAAGAAAGAAATACTCAGCTGGTAGCATCAATCCAAGTTGTGTCTGAAAATGAAGTTTTTCTTGCAATGTCGTCTGCTTTTGTCATTTAAAAAATGTCTAGACCCTTTCACATAGTTTATCTGATGCTCACATTTTTTTGGGTTTGATTGCAATGTGAGTATTTTTTTAATTAGGGCATTCGAAACAATGAACCAACATTAACCATATTCTTTTGCATGAATACAAGTTATCACACATTTTTTCGTTGAATTTAGTTGCACTAAAGGGGTGTTCCCATTAAAATTTTTAGCTTGCTTCAGCAAAACCCATTCAGAAAATTAACAGCTGGGGTTTTCTGAATGATACACATTAACTTCAGAGGAGGTAAGTGTAATTATGCAAACCACAATGGATCTGAGTGTAATAACAATAAACCTCAAGAGCTCCAAGTGTAATTATCCCCTCTTTTTCATGATATGGGAATTCATATAAGAGATCCATAGTACCTTAAAGCACAATTGAATTGAAACCAAGTCAGAATGTTGTTATAAAAACAGAAGACACCTTAATTGGTTCTAAATGAGAAAACCCCATACTTTTCATCAGACAACCAATTAATAAGAAAAAAGATGGATGTTTAGTGAAATACATTTTGGCCTATGAAAAGTGAAATTTTTGCTTGTTAAATAGAAAACTAGAACCTGTGCGTTCATAAACTAAGGAAATGACTAACAAACAATAACATTTATCCATTTGTATGCGGCGATGGAGCTAGAAATTTTTGTTCAGGAAGGGGGAAAGTTCAAAATTTCTATAAAATATTAAAGTAATTTTACCATGTAATGAGGCAAAATTTAAAATTTTTCACAATGGTACATGTAAATTTTAGTTCAATTTAAACTCCAACCCTCCAGCCCCCCGGCTCGGCGGCTGCGGTCCAGACTGCACATAAATCAATATATCCAAACGCAAAACCCAAAATTTCCTTCAGCCAATTAACAAAAAACCACTCAATCAACCTCCAAGCATAATTATTGCTATCTAATACATCAAATCACTTGTACTATAATCCTCCACTTAACACCTAAGAATCAACAAATTCGTAAAAACTAACAAATAAATAAATATTAAAAAACCCATCAAAATTTGAGTCGAAAACTAATCAAAATTTGAGTCGAAAACTAACTCACAGAGCCTGGTGTGAACGAGTATGCATAGTTCCCTTCTAGTTTCTTCATTCGATTGCGCATGTAGGGGTCGCAGGATAAGTACAGATTCTTGACCAAAACGGCGTCGTGGCGGCCATCGGGAACTTTGAGCTCGATAGTGGAGGTTTTCAGAAACATATCGGATTCTTTTGGAAAACCCATCACGTAATCATTCAAAATCACCTGCTTGTTATTGCTGATCATCGCTTCGTCTCCCATTTTTTTAGAGCTCCCCTTTGTTTCTGATTATTTTATTACTGTTTGTTTTTCTTTAACAGCTTTTGAGCGTTTCTTTGACGGCTTGCTTTATAATTTGTATGTAATGGGAGGGGATCGGACATTGGACATTGGACATTGGACATTGGGAGGAGACAGAGATATCTTCTGGAAATGTGGAGAGAGAGAGAGAGAGAGAAGACAGTGCGACACTCCGACTCGAGAACTCAAGAATGGAGTGAAATTTGAAAGGGCAAAAAGAAATCCCAAATGTTTGACATTTGTGTATTTTGGGACGAAATCTACACTTACATGTATATTTTTGAGGGGATGTTTGACTTTGATTTGATTAATTTTGGTAATTATTATTTTGTAATTTTTTAAATTGATTAACTAAAAAAATTCATTGATTGGTTATGTTTTTTTTCTCTTAAAAAAAATTAAATAAAAGATAATTTATTCCCACTCATTCACTCTGTCCTAATTTTCTCTCATTCTAAAACTCCTTTTTTTCCCCCACTACTTAAATTTCCGGTTCTGTCCAACTCTCTACTCTCCATGCCAAAACCATTTCTACCATTTAATAGTTTCTTTTTTTTTTCCTTTGTTTTTTTTGTTTGTTGTTCATAATTGTTCAGGACAAAATCCTAGAAATTGACACCTAAATATCGGAAGCCCACTTAGAGGATGTTTGGAATTGCTTTTACTTTTGAAAAAATTGAAATTGTTGAAAAAATTGAAAAAAAGTTAAGTAATAAAAGTTGGTAGTGTTTAAAAATAAAAGTTAAAAGTTAATATAAAAGTGTGGAGTGTTTGGAAATAAAAGTGAAAAGCAGTCAAAAATTGATATTAAAAGTGTGGAGTGTTTGGAAATAAAAATAAAAAACAATCAAAAATTGGTAGAAAACAATTCAAAAAGTTCAATTTATTTACGAAAATATCAAGAAGCACTTTTAACCTGTTAGAAGCCACTTCCTCCTAACTTTTCAATATCTGTTTTTTTTTTTTAACTTAATTTAAGTAGAAGTTATAAAATCAAACACTTAAAATAATTTTTTTAAAACTATATATGTAGCAAAATATTTTTTATTAGAATTTTCAAAGGACCCACTTAATAAGAACAAATTTTTTAAGTTCTAAATTTATGAATCGCGGAAACCAAAATTATTGTGTGGGCGTTCCTTCCTAAAATGTATAGAGAAAGCCTTTTAGAATTTCGTTGTCCAATTAAAATTTGTACTTCTCCGATAAATTAATTTCTTATTATAAGTGGATGAAAAGGAGGAGGCTATGCAAAATTTGCATTATGAGCATGGCCAAAAGAATTAGCACCATTTTAATTTTTCTTTTTATGACAGTTTTCTTATATGTGTTTAATTTATTTTTCTTTTTCTAATCATATTTCAACTTTTATAATTATTGAAAAATTCTATTCAGGCGTATACAACTCAACAATCAAATTGACTTGTTTTTCTAATGGTGTTTTTGCTGATTGCAGTGTTGCCACTGATTCTAAATATTATATATTTTTAATTGTAATTGGTTTATTATAAAAAAAAAATTATATTTACTATCGTTCATGGTCAAGTACAGGATAAGATATCAGAATCTTCCCTATCTACATTGGTTTAATTTCCAATTATTCCCATTTTCAAGTTAATCATTGTGTGGGCATTTCATAGGTTTTCTTTTTTTTTTTTTTTTTTGGCAGTTCTTTAATTATATGCGATATGTTTATACTTTATGCAATCAATTTTTTGTTTCGATTTTTTTTAATATTCACTTTAAATTCAAGAGTAGTGAAGATAAACGAGTGAATAAGATATATATCTATACATATATATATATTTTTTGATTCGTGTTACACATTATATTATATGAAAAAACAAATCTAATAATAAGTGTTTTTCTTTTTGTTTTTATCCCAAATTTTGAATGTTCACTTTTTTAACAGGATCGCAGTAGTAAAGTAAAAGTTGAGGTAAATTAACGAGATAGTCTACCAATCTTAATAAAAAAAAAAAAAAGGTTAACTACTTTGTTAGTTTATATTTTTTCTAATGATAATTTTCATTTTATTTGTTTATTTATTTATGCTTTTTCTAGAATTTACTGTATTCTATTTCTCATTGGACTCCCAAAGGAAGACAAATGGGTAAGAATTAAAATTAAGGTAACTTAATAAACACTACAAGAACAAAAATGGCATTTTCAGTGAAATTTCCGTAGAATCTGGCGGGCATGGAAAAGGGAAAAAAAAACTTTAACAAAATATGCCGAAATTTAAAAGAAAATTATGTGCAAAACGTCCGTCGAAAATCCATCGAAAAATTATAATTTTTATTCAATAAAAGTAGAACTAAAGATATGAAATATATTCCAAAAGGTCCAAAAAATAAAGAAAGAAAAAAAAACATTTGGCAAAAAATTCGCTGAAATTGAAAATTAATTTTTGGCAACATAATTTTGCCAAAAATTTTAAATGTTTTATAAAAAAGGAGAAAAACGTATAATTAATATATTAAAATAATATACAATGCATAGTCCCTAAATACATAGTAATTAATATTGGAAATAATTAAAAATATTCCATTGCCGCGAGAATAAAAAGAATACATATTATATTATGATATTCAACCTTAATCGAAATTGTTGTATGCAAAATATTTCAATAATCGTGTATAATATGCTCAATTAATTAATCGTTTTGTTCTTAATAAGATAAAATATGTACAAACTTTTCTTTCTTTATTTGATGTGTGTGTTTATCTTTTTTATTTAGATGACTTTATAATTGAATATGTTTCAAAAATTTTCTTCTTTAAGTCAGTTATAATTATTAAGTAAAAGTCTAAACATCTGAAACTAATGTGTTTTCTTATTGTGACGAAAAGTGTACAAATTGTTTTATGTATGTGTGTTTTTTTCATTACATGACTTTCACAAAAAAAAAAAAAAAAAGGATTTAGCCAGATTTCCTCCATAACTAAAAATGATCACTACAAGAAAAAACTCAATTTTTGGCGGAATTTTTTCGGCGGAACATTCCGCCAAAATTTTTCGGCGGATTTTCGGCGGAATTTCTGCCGAAAAATTTAAAAAATTAAAAATAATTAAAAAATAATATTTTTTAAATTAAAAATAATTAAAAAATAATTTTTTTTAAATTTTCCGCGAATTTTCGGCGCAATTTCCGCCGAAAATTTAAAAAATTAAAATAATTAAAAAATAATATTTTTTAAATTAAAAATAAATAAAAATAAATTTTTTAAATTTTTCGGCGGAATTTCCGCCGAAATATTTAAAAAATTAAAAAAAATCAAAAATAATATTTTTTAAATTAAAAATAATTAAAAAATAATAATTTTTTAAATTTTTCGGCGGATTTCCGCTGAAATATTTAAAAAATTAAAAATAAATCAAAATTAATATTTTTTTAAATTAAAAATAATTAAAAAAGAATAATTTTTACAATTTTCGACGGATTTTCGGCAGAAAATCCGCCGAAAATTTTAAAAAATTAAAAATAAATAAAAATGAATATTTTTTAAATTAAAAATAATTAAAAAATAAATAAAAATTAAAAATAAATATTTTTTAAATAAAAAATAATAATAATTTTATATATTTTTAAAATATATTAAAATTTAATATTTTAATTTTTATTTGAATTATTTTTATAAAATTAGTATTATTATTGTTATTATTATTATTATTATTAGAATGAAATGAATTTTTGTATGCTATATATATGTATATAATATTATATATTATATATAAATTTTCAATAAATAAAAACGTATTATTATTATTATTAATTATTTTTATTTGAATTGTTGTATGATATAAATATATAATGTAATGAATTATGACAACAAAGTGAACATAGCTCAACGGCAAGAGAGTTGTTTGCCAACCGAGAGGTCGAAGGTTCGACTCCCAGCGACCCCAAAAGTTGGGATAATATCGGGCGCGTGTACGCATGCGCGCACGAGCTGGGCCGAGGTCCAGTGTTCGACTCCTAGGTTGGGCAATTGAAAATATATTTTCAAAAATTTAATTTAAATTTCGGCAGGAAATTCCGCCGAAAATAATTTAATTAAAAAAATTAATAAATAAATAATAATTTCGGCGGGAAATTCCGCCGAAACATTTAAAAAATTAAAAATATATATATATATTTTTCCAGCCGAAAATCCGCCGAAAAATCACTAGCGACGAAGGTTTTTCCGGGAGATTGAATCCGCCGAAAATCCGCCGAAATTTATTTTTTCCGCCGAAAATCCGTCGAAAATTTCGCCGAAAAAACTGTGTTTTCTTGTAGTGGATGTTGTTAAATTTAGCCATGGGTTTAACCCCCCCCCCCCCCAACACACACACACACTTGACCCCACTGCTCAAATTGTAGCTACGGACTGACCTATTGAACACAATTAAATTACTTGAAAATCAAACTGCATATTCAAGGTGATATGAATATATATATGTGTGTGTGTGTTAACTGACCAATTGAATTAATTGAGAAATTCAATTTGAATAATTTATTAAAGAATTCATCACTAATTTGATAAAAAAAAAAAACTCAAATATTTGTGATGCGGTCGTACTTCGTCTCATATCGAGTGGACACAGAGTCTTGGTTGCCTTATAGGTGTCAGGTCGTCTCCACTGCATAGACGCATTTTGAAAACCCCCCTGGCCTGACGGGATCCATCTTAACGGCCAACAGGCGGGACAATATCTGTGCAGGAGGCCACCGTGTGATCGGATGCGGGTTCATCAATTTGATTTATACATTTAACGAAAAATCGTTCATTTGATTGATTATTCGAAAAATGAATAACTAATTCAATAAAATAAATTAAAATAGTTGACTTTTGTGTTTAAATTGATTGAGAGCGATTGTTCATTTCACTCAAAAGGATAATAAAACCAATCATTTGAAATTGTTGAAATAAAAAAAATCAAAAATTATTGGACTTAACTACGAATTTTTCATAGTTGTTTAAAAAAATAAATAAAAAAATTCAACCATCAATTTAGCCACAGATTTTCTGTAGCTAAATCTATGGTTGGGATTTAACTATGAAAATTCATGGCCATTTTCCGTAGCTAATCCTAGCCACAAATTTAGCTACGAACAATCATTGGCTAAATTGGTGCCAAGTTTCGTGCCAATTTAACCACCAAATTTAGCTGCGAAAAATCCGTTGCTATTTTTTTTGCTTGGTTTTTTTTTAATTAATCCGTAGCTAATTCCATGACTATTAGCCACAAATTAGCTATGGATTTTTTCTATGGCTAAATGCCACTTTTCTTGTAGTGTTTATAATGAATTAATGATGCATAGTTCTATATTTTTCTTCTTAAAATTCTTTCAGCCGCTTATAATTAATTAGTGGAGGTCAAAATATCTCAAGGAAGTATTAGAGGATGTAGGAATTTTTTTATGAATATTTCATCTTTGCCAAAAATTTACATTTTTGATATTGAAGTCAATATACAACAAAAACAGAACGTATTAGTTAGATTCGAAGGAAAGTGCTTCTGTGAAGAAATAAATGAAAATATTTCATATTGTCAATCATATTTGTAATGTTGTATAGTTTAAATAATTTACACATAATATTAATTTATTAATAATGTTATCATTTACTCTGAAATATATCATAGATTTTATATTTTGCTTATATATCTATAGTATTTCTAAAGATGTTTTTCTTTAATATTTATTTTTATATATACTTTGTTGAGGAGCGTTAAGAGGAACTTTTGCATCAATGTTATTTTATTAAATAAAATTAAGTTTAGAATAATAACGTCTAAAGCTTATTCTAACAAACACTAATATATATATATATATATATAGATAGATATATAATGCATATTAATTTAGATATTTAATTCCTATTTTTTTAAATAGTGTCATGCATAGCGCATAACACATGCTAATTAGTTACTAAGATTATTTTTCATTTGTCATAATGACTTTTAGTCACGTGTATAATAAAGACATACTGGCAACAAAATTCTTTGTAACTAGTATTTAGCCTGGAGACAGTGCATGGGAAATAAAATTATATAAATATATATTTTCATTAAGTTTTATTATGAAAAATAATTAGATAAAATAAATTAACTTTTTCATAACATAAATTGACACACACACACACACACACACACATATATATATATATAATTGTATACTAATACAATACGCTTGATTTGACTATTAATTTTGGTATAATTGAGGCAAGGAAGTTTTAAAAATTTATGTAGAATCAAAATTTATAAAATTATTAAAGTAAATGATAAATAATATAAATAAAATATTAATTTTCTTATTTTATTTGAATTAAAATTTAATTCATCATAGTTTAAATATTTGATAATTGTTGGATTCTTTTGGTAAAATCTAAACCACAATAGTTAGTGACTGTAAATTGTTAGTATATATAGACGTGTCACTAATTTTCAATAGTGACTGTTAAAATATAAATTTCCATCATCATCGAGTTATATTGTAACAAAATAAAAGTTGTTGTTAGTATATAAATATGTCATTAATGAAAAAATAAAAGATATTATCACCCAACTTTTTGACATTTACAAAAGTTATCCACACTTACAATTTTTAAATTTATTATCACACTACTAGACAAAACGATTTTAGCCACGGATTTTGGCAAAAATCCGTGGCCAAGAAAATTAGCCATAGATTTTGTCCATGGCTAAAAGTGGCATGGCTAATTTTAGCCACGACCATTTAGCCACGGCTTTATCCGGCCACGGATTAGCCATAGCCTGACTGTGGCTAATGGCTACGAATTTGTAGCCACGGTCAAGCCGTGGCCAAATTGGCCACTTAATTTACCCAATGCCAGGCCATGGCTAAATTACACTATTTTGAAGTGAGGCAGCATACCGCTCCCATGTGCTATTTTAATTCATATTAAAACCTTGTGAGATTTAAAATTTGCACAAAGGTGTTTTCCTCTTATAAATGCAAATAATTCTATATACATATCATAAGTTTAATACATATGAGTTGACCTCAATATTTTGATGCATATATACATATATTTTCTACATTACATATAGGAGATTTTACATGTTAAAGTTTTATATAATAAGAATTAAGTATACATTTATATAACTTTTAAGTATATTAATCTATGTACTGCATAAGGGTGATTAAAGAAAATGTGAGGTTCTTTAATTTAATTTTTATAAAATCGGGCGATTTTGTTTTACTTTTTAGTAATTAGACTTAACACAGGGGGTGACATATGTAGCTTCACTCGCATTGTTTTGTAGTTAAGAAGCGTACCTCGAAATCTTGGCGACCAAGCGAGAGATCTACTCTTCTCTAATGGGACGGAAAGATCACACTTTGCTAAGGCTAACGAGATGCGTGGTCGCAAATTTTCTCACCCCATCCCCCACCTCCAGTAGTCTCCGTAGGGCGAAAACGTGATGTCCATGCCATTTTCAAAACTTCTTTCACCAAATTTGCTGATGAAATTACAAGCACTGGCACATAGCCCAATTTCATGTGTATAAAGGGACCATATTTGTTGGAAAGTGGCCATAGATAAATATGTTGTTCTCTTGCAGTGCCAAATTGGTGGAGGTTTCCAGTAAAGGGCAAGCCTGGAGGAACTGATTTTTATGTATTATTATATATTATGTTAACGAGATCCCGGCACTTTCAAATTTGTTAAAAAATTAATTATATATTATCTAGTGTTCTATGTGATTATCCTCAATCTTATATGTGATTGTGTATTATTTAAATTATAACTATGTTCTAGTAAATAAATAAATAAATAAATTTATATATATAAAATTTGTGTAATCTATAATTATCAACGTAGGAATTGTTTTAATTATGATAAGACTGATATATATATATATATATATATATATATAAATGTGAACAAATATATTCAAAATATAGATATGTACATATATCTCGAGTATATGTTTAACAATATGAATTATTTTGAAATCAATATATACATATATATTTCGAAAACTATAAAATATATGATATATAAAGTTTGAAAATATATAAATATATAACATAAATTTCGAAATTAATGACATATATATACACATTATTTTTAAATATATATACACACACACACACACACACATATATATATAAACTAGGGTTGTTTCTAGTATTATACACTTGTCCAAATAATACTTCCCCTAATAAATGTTAAGATAGGATGAGATCTTGTTAGGATAAGATAAGATTACATAAGATATGATAAGATTTTGGATAACGTTACATAAGATAAGGTAGGATTTTAGATAAGATTAATATGTATACAAATATGTGAATATTTAGATATTGTTTAATGTAATTCTTATTTTCTTTATAAGAATTGTGCATCATTTGCAAGAAATATGATAGTTATGTAAACAATACAATTTGTTTTACAACATATACGTGTGTATGTGTGCATATATAATGTGTATAATTAATAGGAAATATTGTCATGCACATTAACATACATGGATATATACATCTACTTATATTTCGAAAATATTTATAGCATAATGTAAAATACTCTAAAATCAATATTTACATAAATATATCGATATTTTACACATGTAAATATCTAATTATGATTTTTTGAAAATTTAAGAAAATATATTCACTGTTTTCGAAAATATACTACTATATATATATATATATTACATATTTTAAAAATTTTAAAATATATATTTCGAAATTAAAAACATAAATTAATATATCTACACATATAATAGGATGATTATAATGCACATGTCAAAAATGTCACTATCTTTAATTAATAAAATTATACACCTAAGCTACTAGAAAAATCAAGATTGTAGACACTTGTATAAATCTTACTAAACTTAGGTAATATTTGTAGGGTTAATCTTAAAAGAAGA
This sequence comes from Petrea volubilis, assembly GCA_026212405.1. Classification (NCBI taxonomy): domain Eukaryota; kingdom Viridiplantae; phylum Streptophyta; class Magnoliopsida; order Lamiales; family Verbenaceae; genus Petrea; species Petrea volubilis. Next base: position 62,098 of record JAOWBU010000025.1, read on the forward strand.
ACACTTGTTAGCATCATGTTAAATTAGGCTAACACATAATATAATTTAGGGTACAACTCATATTATTTATGGTAACATTTGTGCAAATTACAACTACAATTAAGTGTGAACATAATTAATGTTAAGCCTAGTTGGAAGATCACATTAATTAACAAGATAAACCATAATAAAATAATCTTGTTTCTTGGGCAACAACTATAAATAGGAGGGGGAGTGATCTTTATTTCCATCACACACACAACACAAACACACAGAGGAAAAGTCAAAAATCATAAAAAGCAAGTCATGACACTACCACGCTAAAGGAGCCAAACTCAAAGTGAACCTGGTTCAGACAGTGAGAGCGAGGTAGACAATGAGCAGAATGAAGAGAGCAATAGACATAATCCGCCTCCCAATGTTCTCGCTATCATTGACAGACAGTAGCAGAATCAGAGAGTGCCTGAAGAGACATCGATTCAAGATGCACCTGCCTTACTGGCCAGAGTGGCCAAGTGTGGTGAAGACACATTGTATGTCATGGAAAGGTAGATCATGAAATCTAATTGTAGGTTCTAAAATTTGATGGAGAAGCAACGAAGAGAAGAATTAGAGAGGGCTGAATAGATGGCCAGCATTTTTGAATCACTCCGAGTGACCGATCCACATTACGAAATGAACTTGTGTAGCGTGGTGGCAAGAATGGATAGCATTCTACCAGCAAGAGAACCTCTGCGATGGAGTGAGGTCAAAAAACATTACAGGCCTGACCATGCCAACTTACGGCCAAAACGACTGAACATTGGAGATAATCATCATGGTGGAAGATACCCCAATATTGACACAGTAAAAAGAGTGGCATTCAAATATGGGGAAGTACTCTTGGAAGGAGAAGGGTCGAGCTCCAATAATCATTCCGACGGGCCTGAAATTTGCTATACAATACCATATGTGGGGTACAAACCCCAACCTGCCACTGCTCGAAATGATAACAGAGCCGTATCTCAACAGGAGATACAAAAAATATTGTGGCAAGCACTCGTGAGGCATAAATGGTTAGCCTCGCCACCCAGGTATTCTCATCCCTATCCCCCACAAATCGATACGATTCTTTTCCTCTCAGGGTTTAGGGTCCCAATTTTTACTTTGTTTAATAGAGATGGGTCACAGATGACAATTGAGCACATTGCTAAATTCAACACACAGTGTGGTGAAGTCAGAATGGATGATAATCTAAAATTATGTTTATTCCCTAATTATTTAACTAGAGAAGCTTTCTTGTGGTACATTAAATTGACACCTGGATCTGTTCCCAACTGACCAACTATGGAGAGTCTTTTCCATAGTCACTTCTATCGACTATCCCCGAAGGTATCCATATTGGAATTAACCAATGTGAGACAAATGGTCGGGGAGTCAACTGAGGAATACATAGGAAGATTTGTCTGGGCCAGGCATTTTTGCCCGGTGATCATGGCTGAAGAAAGTTACATCAATAGGCATGTAATGGAATATGAAAAATAGTTAAGGGAAGAAAACCGTAGAAGTCATCATGGCAAAACTTATTGTAATTTTCATAATGCATGGACTCATAACACCAATAGCTGTCTAGTTTTCAGGTGAATGATCCAAAGTTGCTTGGACAACGGCAATTTGCATTTTCTGCCAGAATGGAAGATCAAAAAGCACAAGGAGCCATTCTAGGCGAAAGGAGTGAATATGGTCAATATACAAGATGGACCAATTGAAAAGGAAAACCAACAGAATCACTACTAGAAAAAATAGATTTAGCCATGGATTTTAGCCATGAATTTTGATAAAAATCCGTAGCCTATAAATTAACCACGAATTTTTCTGTGGCTAAAAGTGGCGTGGCTAATTTTAGCCACGTCCATTTAGCCACAGTTTCACTCAGCCACAGATTAGCCACGCCTGGCCGTGGCTAATGGCCACCAATTTCTAGCCACAGCCAGGCCGTGGTTAATAGCCACAGTTAGACCGTGGCCAATTTGGCCACTAAATTCTGAAAAATGCATGGCCGTGGCAAATCTGTGGCCATTAGCCATGGCCTGACCGTGGCTAATTCATGGCTATTTCATGCCTATTAGTCACGGCTAGGCCGTGGCTAATCCATGGCCATTAGCCAAGACCTAGCTGGGGTTAATCCAAATAAATAAATAATTAAATTAAATAACTGACCACCCCCCCCCCCAACCCAGGTACACTTCCAACCCACCCCAAACCAGCCCCACACCCCAATGAGTCATATTTATAATTATAATATTTTTTGCACTCCATGGCATTTAAACCATGGACCTCATGGTTATAAGTGTAGCATCAAACCATTGGCCACTTGACATCTTTGATTGTAAAATGAATTTTCTTATATTTAACGTATATCTATATTATATTTTAAATATAAATTAGCTAAATAAATTTCATTAATTTTATCTATTTTTATAATTTCTTAGTTTTAATAATTTTTGATTTATTAACTAATTTTTATTTTTCACTTCAAATATTTAGGTAAAATATTTATTTAATCAATTTCAAATAGTAATTTTATTTTCCTATTGAGTAAAATAAATAATAATCCTAAATCAATTTAAATACACAAATCAAATATTTGAATTTATTTTGTTGAATTAGTTATTTAAATTAATTTTTGACAAGTTATATCAAATGTATTTAAGTATAGCTTTATCTTTATATTGTGGGATAACTTTCATAATTTAATGAAATCATTTATGTTAACAAGTAGTATTCCAAATAAGTGTTTTATTTTTATATTTCTACTATATTGCATGAATATACGTCAATTGTAAATATTCTAAATAAAGTGTATAATTAAGAAAATAATTTTAAAACACATATTTCTATAGCATAAATGTATATTATGAAATAAAAGATAAAATACCATTTGAAATATGAAAACTTATTCGAGTTGTAGCCTTCAAATATTTTGAAATCCAATATATATATATATATATATATATCAAGTTATATATGTCATGGTCCAGTCCTTTATTTTTTTTACTAATCTTTGGCTTTTCTTTTTTTGTTATTGAAAAATATTTAGTGATTGAACAAGTAATTTATTAATTATAAAAAATATTTAATTAATTAATAGAAAAACAAAAATTATCACAAAAATCTATTTAGATAATTTATATTTAGAATTTTACATAACTTATATTAGTTAAGTATAGCTAAAACTAATTCTTCAACAAAAAATTAAAGTGGTGTTGTCATTTGATACTTTAATTTCGATCAAGAGGTTAAGAGTTTAAAGTACATCATATTCAAAAAAATAAAAAAAATTTATTCTGTGCTAGCAACTAGCCACGGCCAGCCCGTGGCTAAATTAGCCACGGTCAGACCATGGCTATTAGCCACTGGCTAGCCACAATCTGACCGTGGCTAAATTAGCCACGGCAAGCCCGTGGCTATTAGCCACTGTTAGGCCACAGCCTGGTCATGGCTAACCAAGTCACGGTCTAACCGTGGCTAGCCCATGGCTAATAGCCATGGCCAAACCGTGGCTAAACCACTATGGCCTTATTAGCCTAGTTATTTTACACTGAAATATTGTAAATTATCAATTACAATTATACGTTGTTGAATTATTAATAAAACTATAATATAAGTTATGACAATTGATCAATTATAAACTTTCAAAATCAGAATGAGTTATGTAGTATAATCCAACATATTGTGATATTATAACATATCTAATATCTAATATATATAGTCTATATGATATAACTATATATCTATATATAACATATCTAATATATGTTATAAATATAGAGTACGTATATATCGATCTAATATACATATATCTATATATCTAATCATATGTATTATATATCAATCATCTATATGAAATAAACATATATCAGTGTATTATATATCTAATATATATACATCTAATTATATATAAATACACATATATATAAGTATATCTAATCTTATATGTATGTAATATGTCGAATCATTTATTATGTATATCAATATATATAATATACATATAGTACTTTAAGTACAACAAAAATTCATTATTAAAGAAAAAGTTAAAATGGTGTAGTGGTTTAATGCTCTGACTTCAATTAAGAGGTCAAGAGTTCAAACCATACTTGTTGCTAAAAAATAAAACAATTTGGCCATAAAATTTTTTAGCCACGGTCTGGCCGTGGCTAGTCCGTGTCTGTTAACCATAGTCAGGCCGTGGTTAATCCGTTGCTGAGTTTTTTTATTTTTTATTTTTTATCCGTGGCTAAAATCCGTGGCTATATGCAGTTTTTCTAGTAGTGAATTAGCAAATGACGATGCAATCAGAGTGGCAGTTGGGTCTTTGTGCCAGATGCCATTCCGAAATGGCAACGGTACCATGGTTTTATCCGACAGGAGCGTACTATCCTTGGGCCAATCCCATTGCCAATTTTTCTATGGTTCCACAACTGCCTATGGTGTCATATTCCCCTCATACACTCAAGGGACATTGTGCCAATGGCGACTCATCACGACAAGGGGAATAGAAGCAAGTAGAATCGTCCATCTCGAAAGGTTGACAAAGAACGGAGTGATAAGAGGAGGGCACCCCCTAGCTCACCTCAAAGACGTGAACCTTCTCGAGAGCCGATTAATTCCAAGTTCGTTAGGCCACCGATAGCCCCAGAAGGATGCTGGACAGCAGTGAGATATCCTAAGTTCCCTAATGGGAAAAGTCCTCGCGAGATGACCCGAACGCAGTATTGAAGGTACTTGTGACAATGCAAGGAGGCTGAAATTCTTAGAAAGGAGACAACCAGACCCACCAAAGGTAAATATGTGATTTCAATAGATCCAAAAAGCAAGAAAGTTATCATGACCAGCATCCACCTGGAAAAGAAGACAATCGTTCCGATAGTGTTGGAAAGTGACACTATAAGAAAAATAGCTTGTTGCTACGAACTTTTTTGCTACACCTTTTAAAACGTAATAGAAGATAATAATTTACTACAAAACTTAGACCGTAGAAAATAATCAGGTAATAAGACCATCATTTACTATGAAATTTAGATTATAGCATATGATCGAGTAATAAGACGGTTGTTTACTACAAAATTAAGGGCATAGCAAATGAATAGAGAAAAATCAATTATTTGCTATAGAATTCAGAACGTAGCAAGTGAAAATGTAATAAGATAATTATTTAACATGACATTTCAATTATAACGAATAAAAAAAAAAGAAAGAAAACTTACATAACTTTTCAATTTTAGAACAATTTTTAAACGAAGTCCTAACAACTTTGCTATAAAAATTATTTTAATTACTTTTAGTTAATTCATTATGAGAAATGTCACCCCATTCTAAAACATTTGAATTTCATCTCATATCACATACAAAAAAAGGCAATTTTTTTTTAAAAAATTTTTATCATTGAATTGAATTAATTATATTTTTTTTGGTTACAATAATACATTCCAGAAGATATATCACTAAAATTTTAAAGCCATTTATACGTAACAGCATCCGCAAAATTTATTATTCAAATCTTATTTACTTTGATCCTTTACTATTAGCCATAATTGTTTATTCGAGCAATTATTTTAATAGTAATGATGAAATTTATGAGGGGTTTAAATTTTGAATTTCAACAAGAACCCCAAGTGAATAATTTTTAACTTTTTGTCAAAAATTATGACAAAGAATTGTATCAAAAAATTAAAAAAAATATAAATTTTTGAATTTTAGGCTAAATTTTAAAGAGAAAACCCAAAAAAATTATTTATTTTCCATGAAAATTCTGCCGAAAAATTAAAAAATATATATTTTAAATTTTTAACAAAAATTCTGCCAAAATATAAAATATAAAAAAAAAAATATTTTAAAACTATCTGTTAAATAAATCGATGAAATTTTGGCAGATATTACCTAAAGATTTGGTAAAAAAAATTAAAATTAATATAACTTGTTAATGTGTTATTACTATAAAATATATATAGTGAAATATGTCAATCACTAAAATAAATTTTGTTATAATCGTCACGTATAATCATATATAGTAATTAATTACTAATTTTATAATAATAAAACAATTCAGTTAGTTTTGCGAAATCATCCGATTGACATATTTGAATTGGGTGATGCATTTTTGGTAGAACCTATTTAATTTGTTAATTATGCTTAATTAAAATAAATAATTTAATAATTTAACCTTAGATTTAATGAAACTTAGGATAAGTAATAAATTAATAAAATTAAATTAATAAATTGATAATTTTCTAAAACATATGATAAGTAAACAAAAATATATATGTGAATAAAGAATTAAAATGGCATAGCGGCAAGACTTATCTTTGTGTATGTTAGAGGGTGTGGGCTGGAATCCCAACTTATGCAAAATCCAGGTGCTTGTTGTCCGCAATGGTGTAGAATCCGGGTTTGACGGTTGGATTCCAACTGGGTGCAGCGAATAATATAAAAAGAAGGAAAAGTAAAAATAGTTATTTTGATAGAATTTAATTTAATTTAAATAATAGAAAATAATAACTTTGTAGCAAGGTGGCCCATTTCAATTTTATTGGCCTTTAACTATAGCAAAAGTATTTATTACGACCGTATTAACTACAGTGGTAAATATGTAGCCAATTCGTAGCAAAAAGCTTTTTGCTACGAATTTTGGCCTTTTGCTACAATTTTCTTATCGTAGGAAAAAGCCATTTTTCTTGTAGTGTGACAAGTCAAAGAATGACACCACAAGCAAATTAGAGGATATCGGACAAGAGGACCTGTTGAATGAATGGATTGAAAAGATGGAATAGCTAAATCAAATGAACAAGGAGTTGCCAATGGAAAGCGAAACCACGGATGTACCATCATCCAGTAGCGATGCCGTTCACATAGAATGCAACATGGTATGAACATTCCTTTCTAATAGTATGGCTAACAACGATTCTAAAAAAGCCGCAGGAGTCAGCAGTGAGGTTTGGGATGATAGTGAACCCATGGCCTTCTTTGTGAGTGATTCCGAGCAAATGCATTGGAAAGGAGAAGGCTGACCTCTTGAAAATAGATGTTGTAATCAACAACTTCGCAGGAGGGAATGTTGACATCATGGGCATTTTGCTTGTCGAAGTGAGCGTTGGGAACAAGACTGTCACCTCTGCATTTTTTGTGATAGATGCGAAGACTTCCTATAAAGCGTTCTTAGGAAGATACAGGATTCATTCCACCATGTGCATCCTGTTAACATTACATCAGTTCTTAGTGTTTCTAGGGGATGGCAAGAATGAGCCACATATGGTAAAGACAAAAGAGAGGCCGTTCATGGCCAACATGAATGTGGTAGAAGCTTGGTATTACTTCAACAATATCGGATCCTACATGTTCATCAAACAGGACAAGTATGGTCGTCCGCTTTGTACCACTTCGTTTGTGTCACCGGTTAGTCTAGAATTTGCTATGACCAAGGAAGTTAGCAGGAATTGTAACATTGATGAAAGACCGCTTTCTATTTCTCCAGATATTTGTCATAAATAAAGTCAATATAGAAGAAATTTTAATAATTTCGAATAACACCGGATCAATAATAATAAATGAAACTTTGACCTTATTGGCTAGAGATCTTTTTGATTACTATAGTTGTAATGCAGATGTAATTTATGAGCATGATAAAGATCTCACTTCAACAGATAAAATCACTCTAAAAGAATTAAGTGTCGCTCCGGCAAAACTCGATGACATCAGAATCTAAGCACAGGATCATGTTATAGAAGTGGAGCTTGGTACTGAAAATGACCATAAGCCAACATATATTAGTGCTTTGCTAAGTTCCGAAAACAAAGAGGCCATGATCAACATACTTAAACAATACAAGGACTGTTTTATGTGGAATTATCATGAGATGCCTGATCTTAGGAGGGACTTGGTGGAACATCGTATACCCATTTTACCTCGGTTCAAGCCACAAAAATAGCCGCTTTGATGTATGTCCGGAGAAGTCTGTGTTATGATCAAAGAGAAAATCTAAAGATTGTTTAAAGCAGACTTCACCGAAGTGGCCAAATACCCTGAATGGGTGGCCAACGTCGTGCCAGTTAAAAAAAAAAAAACAAAGAATGGCAAACTAAGAATTTGCATAAATTTCAGAGATTTAAACTTGGCATCTCCTAAAGAAGAATATACGATGCCAATGCGTGATGTGATAATAGATGTTGTCACACAACATGAGTTTCTAACTCTTATCGACGACAATGAAGGGTATAACCAAATCTTCATAGTCGAAGAAGACATCCAGAAACTAGCATTCCAATGCCCCGGGGGCATTGGTACCTTTCAATAGAAGGTTATGGCGTTTGGCCTTGAAAATACCGGAGCTGCATATTAGAGAGCCATGGGCTGCATTTTTCATGACTATATGAATTACTTCGTCAAGATCTACATTGATAATCTCATCATTATAGCGCACTTAACTAAGGCCTTTGAAAGGGTGATGAAATTTCAGTTGAAGTTGTACCCATTTACGTTTGTGTTCGGAGTGGCTGTGGGCTACTTTTTGGGATTTTTAGTGCATAAAAAAGGGATCGAAGTGGAAACAAGCAACTCAAAGGTCAATTACTTAAGAAGGTTTAATCCGAACCTTGCAGGCAAGACCAATATTTTCTCACCTTTGTTGAAACTAAAGGACCATGACAAATTCGAATGGTTAAAAGAACATGAGCAGACATTCGAGTGGATCAAGAAAACCTTGACTTCCTCTCCTGTGACGATGTCACCATGAAAAAGAGAGCTGCTCAATCTCTACATTTTGGCAGCTAATGAGACCATTGGGACTTTTTTGGCTTAAGACGATGAGAATGGTCTCGAACGGGTAGTGTATTATTTAAGCAGACACTTGAGTGACACGAAATAGATATACCATCCTATCGAGAAGCTATGTTTGACTCTTTACTTTGCATGCATTAAGTTGTGGCATTACCTGTTGCTGATGAGAGTGCTTGTAATCAGTAGTATCAATATAATCAAATACATACTTTCGAGATCAATAGTACGTGGTCGGATAGGTCGATGGGCCATCTACCTAATGGAGTATCAATTGCAATTTGTTCTATAGAAACCCGTAAAAGGCCAAGCTTTGGCTGACTTTCTCATTGACCACCCCAGTGTCGAAATAAATGATGAATGTGGTTTAGCAAATCGAAATGCTATCAATATATTTAAAGCCATGGAATCTTCAATTCGACGTGTCTTGAACAAACAAAGCATTTGAGGCTAGCATAGTAATCATTGCGCCATCAGGAACCTAAGACTGGCGTGGCGGTCCAATTCGAATTCCCATGTACCAACAATCAAGCCAAGTATGAAACCCAGATCCTTGGGGTGGAGCTATTATGTGAGTTAAGAGCATCTAGCATCAGCGTAACTGAAGACTCCTAGCTCGTCATTAAGCAGATCCAGTGTACTTTCCAATGCAGAAACCCCATCCTTGATAGGTATATTTCCATGGTTAATGCATTATAAATAGGTTTCGACTGAGGTGATGTTTCAGCATGTGGCGAGAAAGTCTAACTTCGCAGCCAATTAATTGACTCAAATAGCCATTGGGGCAGAATTCCCCACAGGTTGTATGGCTGCCAGCTATTCCATCACAAGGCAGGCTTACCCCTCTCATTTTGAACCAAGCAATGTTTGTGCCATTGAAAGTACCATGAAACAATTCGAGGACTTGCGCAAACCGATACTAAGTTATCTAAAAGATTCTTCTCATGAAGCACCTCGACAAGTTAAGATGAGGGCCGCTAACTACATGGTTCTATGGGATGACTTGTTATATTGGCGAAGTCATAATGAAGTCCTCCTGCAGTGTGTCGGATAGGAAGAGGACAGTGAAAATCATGATGGAAGTCCATGAAGGAGTATGTGGGGCCCATCAAAGCAGCCGCAAGGATGGCATGGTTAATCAAATGATATAGATACTTTTGGCCAAAAATGGTCGAAGATTGCTATTGGCTAGCCAGGGTTGGGAAAATGCCAATTACATGGCCGAATTCACAGAATGCTAGCCGAGGAAATGAATATGATAATTAAACTATGGCCATTTCGATATTGGGCCGTTGACTTGATAGGAGCCCTTTTTCCTCCCTCTTTGATACAGCACACCAATATTATCACTGCCATTGACTATTTCACGAAGTGGGTGGAGGCAATCCCCCTCAAGCTGACCGATTAGAGGATGGTAGTGAATTTCATCAAGGAGTATTTAGTACACAAATTCGGAATCGCTCAAACTATTATAACAAATAGAGGGATCATGTTCACGAGATCCAAAATTTAAGCTTTTGCTGCAGAATATGACATTCAGCTCACACACTCCATGCCATATTATGCACAAGGGAATGGGCAAGCTGAGTCCATCAACAAAACTCTAAAGAACATCATTTCAAAAATAGCGGAGGATAATCACAGAGCATGGCATTTGTTGCTTTCCGAAGCATTGTAGGGCATATCGAACTAGCAAGCGCACAAGCACGTGGACTACCCCATTCTGGCTAACTTATAGCCACGGCGTTGTCCTGCTTATGTAAATTAATGTAAGATCTTCACAAATAGACTAATAGAATGATCTCACACCGATGAGTACCATTGCAAGATGGTAGATGAACTCAATACTGTAGAAAATGCTAGAATACAAGCATTGGATGCCATTGAAGTTCAAAAAAAGCAAGTTGCCAAGGTGTATGATAGAAAGGTCAAGGCCAAGCGATTTTGGATTGGTGACCTTGTTTGGAAAGAAGTTGTCCCTTTGGAGAAGAAAGACGTTCTATTTGGGAAATGGAGCCCCAACTGGGAGGGACCCTTTTCAGTCCACTCGATAACTAAGGAAAATACTTCTTTACTAGAAGGTCTAGATGGAGATTTGCTTAGGGACCCAGTTAATGGTAAATACTTAAAGAAATACTACCCCACATTATGGGAGACTTTGCCATTAGAATGTTAGAACAACCTAAGTAAAAATGGCCATTAACGCCAATCGAACTTAGATCAATCTTCTGTATTTTGAACTGATTAGTACATTATTAATTTGCTTAAAGGATTTCTTTTTCACAGTCAAAAATGTTTTTTGAAAGAATCTTAACTCAAGAAAATCAAAAGACCGAACAAAGCGAAATAAGGAAGAATGCATTCAAAATTGAGTCAGGGCATGACTTGAAATATCCCAAATCAAAACAAGAAAGAAAATTGTTCTCGGCAACAAGCTGCCATTTCAAAAAGGCATGCAGGCTATAAAAACTAATCAAGCTATGAGCCATCATGGCTCCTAGGCCACCGGAGCATCCATCTCCTAGGCCAAACCACTTGGTCTCGATGTTTAAGTTGTTGGAAAGTTGGACACTGAGGTAGCTTGTATCACTGGGCTGCCTACAAGCCCTCCTATTTCGCTGGACTGTGGAGTCCCTTCACCCAAGAAATCTACTCAAAATCGAGCAAAAAAGAGGTGGAGGGAAGTGGTCACCTCATTGAGCTCAATAGAGGAGGTTTCAACTTGACACTTCCGATCGAGGTCCCCTTTTTTTGGCTTTTTGGTAAACTTCAACTCGAGAGTCAGAGCCAGCCTTAAGCTCTTTGACCTCGTTCGAAAGGTCAAGCATCTGCTGGTCTACGTCTGGAAAGAGCTTTCTCAAGAGCTCCATCTCAATAACCCAGCTCTCTCTTTGGGTAGGCAATATTTGCTGCTGCTTAGCTTTCTGGCTTAGCTAAACCTGAAGCACTCTCAAATCTTTGACTAACGGGCTAGAACTGGAAACATATGGAGCTTGGAGGATATTATTGCTACTCTCGCACTTCGATCCAAAGCCCGGTAGGTTCCCCTCAAACTCCTTCTAAAAGTGCTTCCTGCTGGGGGCCATAGCAAGGCGAGAAACTTCCCTCAAAATTTCATCAATGAGGTTCCTCCTTGTCCCGAGGATAATAGTGGTGGGCTCAGTATCCACCCCTTACCAGGAGTCCTTTGAGCTCTTAGACTTGAGTGTCAGAAAGGTAGATGGCGACCTCAGTAATAGGGTCATCCCCCAAGATGGAATCCTAACAAGTCCACCACTACCATGGCACTACTTATAAGGGTTGAGTTTGCCAAAGATCAAGAGGATGTAGCCTGTAGGGGAAAAAAGAGAGCCAGGCTCACTTGGATGGAAAAGAAAGGGAGCATAGGAGCAAAATACTAGCAAAAGAGCAAAAGGGCTACGTCAGAGCTACCAGCAGTGGTTTCTGGAAGGGAGGAGGCTATCGAAGTAGCTTTAGGAACTAGGTTTAGCAATGGGCTGCTAAAATCGAAGTTAGGACATCGAAGGAACATAATAGGATTAGTACAATGAGAACAAAAGGAGAGTTACCTCAATTATCTTAGGCAGGAAGAAGAGAAAGAGGAGAACATGGCATCACTATCTTTTCAGATGGGCGAAGTTCTGGGATTTCGGCAGGAGTATACTCCGCCACAGTTAAATCCCCAAAAACTTTGTCAACAGTCTCATCGACATTGGTATCTTTGGTAGGAGATTCCCCTATACTCTCAGTATGGAAAGAGGGATCAATAGTAGCACGAGAACTTTAAGGTCCAGTTCATCGCCATTTGTTTGACAAGTTTGAGCCTTGTGCCAGAAGAGGTTGTAGCTCGCTTACTTTGATGAGAAACCTGTAAGTAAAAGAAATCAAAACGGTGAAAATCAAAGAGTCAAAATGAGATCAAAAGGGAGGTACTTGATTGGTAGCATCAGACTCATTGTCATCAGAGTCAGTCACCTCGATCACCCCTTAGATCTTTTTAGAGTAAAAATGGCGGGCAGAACGACAAATACCCACCTGAACAGCAGTAGAACCAGAAAAGGGAGATGGAATAGGAATGCCAGCAAGAATAGAAGCGGCGGCGGTCTCATGGCTTCAGTCTTTTTACAAGACCCTAAAAGCAGAACCAAGGCAGAGACATCAATATTATTGAAGCTAAAAAGAGACAAGGAACAAAAAAAGCAAAACGATAATGGGGGTGATACTTTCCCTTCCTATGGTCATTGTATCACTCCAAAAAGGGGCAGCAAGACCAAAAAGCTCAACCGGATGAACTCCTACGGGGTCATCAGCAAAAAGGCCATTGAAGGTGACCTCGTCATGGAAGCTCATGGGCCTTTCAGGAGGAAGGCTTGGTATGGTCACCCAAGGGATAAAGTCAGGTAGGGGGGAGGGTGGCAGTTAAGCACAATGATTAATAAAACGTAGACCAATGAGGGGTTGCATGTTCTAGCTTCTTCCTAACAGCGTGAAAGTGTTCTTTTGCTTTTAAAATGAGTCTCTCTTTATTTTCATAAAAAACAATTGATGCTTGCCTAATGCATTCCGCTCGATTAAAAGGATCCTATGTAACATTATAAAATTTTCCAAATATCTTAATATGTTTTTTTTGCCAGCAGCAGGTTTGATGGACATGTCTTCGGGAAAAGGCATGTCGGCAGCAATCTTCGATGGCACGGTCGAATAGGTGAACCTAGCCATGACCGCGTAAGCAAGATCAGTCGGGGAACGACTGAGATACCCATGCCACCAAGCTTGATAAGACGGAGTAGCCTTGGGGTCCATGGCAAAATAAGTGAATTCGAATACACTCAAACAATGCCAAGAGCTCTCCGTCAAGTCCTTAAAAACCTCTACGCCCCTGTTCCTATATTTAGTTAATCATCGCAATGGGGGCTAGCAGCGACTCAACCAAGCCAAATTGATGTGCCACATAATGGGGTGTATATTGCAAAAAGCGGCTTGAGACCATATTGTCGAAATGAAAGCAATATGGCAGGTCTCTTGCAATAAGGTACGAAGACCATCTCCGTTGGTCATTAATATTAGAGGACATGGATCTTTGGTGGTAAAACGCCAGGTCGCCACTACAGAGGACAGTCCACTCTGGTGTACTACCATCTTGAGGTAAATAGAAATTATCAAAAGCCCTATCTAGGTTAGCAGTCGAAACGGCTGTACGTGCCAAAAATAGGGCAAAGAGTTCCCCTTCCATCTTTATATCGACAGACCGTGCACATAAGTGAGGAAAGTAGGCTTCAAGCCACATTTGCACCAGCCATAAACCCCCGTGATGAATTTTCCTTTTCTTGGGATCTTGCCTCACTTTAACCAATTTGTGCAAACCCTTGAAGACGAAAGCTAAGATGGTCGGGGCCAGTGCCAAGGCGGCACCTGCTACCAACGCGCCTGCCATATAATAAAATATCATTATTTTCTGGTAGGATTGGCTACAAAAAAGTACCTACATAGCCATAATGACAAAAATTGAACATGCTCCTCATTCAAAACAAGGGTAGCCTTATTGATGAAATGGGAACTAATATGCTTATAACTAGTCATGGGCTTATTCTCACGATGAAGATGTGAAAGTTCCAAACTGTTAAGGTCATTGTATTTTACCTCAACATTGATGGGACACCCAAGAGACATAAATCCGGCCAGCTACTCCAAATCGAGGAGGGTAATGGTTATAGGGCTGGCAACAAAATGAAAGGTGTTGTCGATTCTGCCCACAACGACAAGGCAGCCTGTAGGAATCCTAAGTCGTAAGAGTAAGGGACTTTAGAAACATGAATAGGTGCATAAATCCCAATTTCTTTCCATAGTTGACCATAGACAGCTTTGACCCGATTACACCAAGCAACGAAATCACGATAGGCGGAGGAATTAGTCGACCAGGGCTAGTTCCGAACTGAGGTGCCAAATACATAACCCTTGGGATATGGCAGGTGCTCCTCGAAGTAAGTAAGATTGCCAGAGTGATTTTTGGGAGCCGGGTAGCTTCGCCGCCAAGAATGGGTCCTAAGGAGAAGGAACACTCACAAGCAAAAAAAGGCTGAGTTCTGGGATGCCATTTTCATGGGAAAAAAGCTAGGGCTTGAAGAATTGGGGGAAATAAAGTAGTAAGAGAGGAAACGTGGAGGTGGTAAGACTTAAAAGTCAAAATTGACTACTGGGTTTAGTCTGGGGATAAGCACTTGAGGAAATGGAGAAATGGAGGGAATTAAGAGTTAGAGATTAAATAGAGTTTGAGAGTGGGGAGGAAACCGCTACAAGAAACGGCTAGTTTTGGGAAACTCATAGGGCACCATCATGATGGTGCCAGTAATGGCCATAATTAAAATTTGGCAGGAATATAAAAAAATGGGGGGGGGGTGGGCGAAGAAAAGGAAAATTTTGGAAAGAACTAGAGATAAATCAGTCTCGGTTTTATTAATGTGGTTTGATTACAAAACATTATTATGAAAATTGGTGACTTGATAGCTATTGCTTAATTAAATATTTCTTTTTAGTTCATTTTTCTTTGTACCAGTAGAGAAATATGAGTTATGTGTCATTCGATCATAGCGACATGAATAAACAATGGGCTAGGAAAGGCGCAAGGGAGGTGGATTTTTAACAAAGTTATGAGCAAATTTTGCATTTTATCACAACTTGACGGGCATTGTTTGGGCCCAAAAATAAATTTTTTGGTAAATTCAAAGTGGATTGGTTTTGTGACATCTTTTCCATTCCGAAGTGAATTAATAGGGCCCATATTGCTTCGACACATGCGAAGCAGCCCTTGTTAAGCAGCCTAGGTCGGAATAAAATTGAAGGTCCATGGCCTACCCTATCAGCAGAAAAATAGAAAATGGAAAAGAAGATAAATACAATAATAAAGTCAAAATTTAAACCCCTATTTTTTAGGGTTGTTAGATGGGATATAACAAATTGGCTAAGGATAGACAATGTTATACCTAAACATGCCTAAAATGATGCTAGAAAATTTGAAAATGGGATAGGATGGCATAACTGCCAGAACCAAGAAACAAGGGCTGCTATTTATCTTGAGTGGCCAAGCTTGAATAAACTGTTTAGCTTCAAGAATAAAGGGAGTCGGTTGTAGCTTAAAGACTATAAAAGGAGCTGGATTCACCACTTACGACATATCGACAAAACAACGTCAATCAACGACACAACAACAAACCCTTTCAATCAAGAAGTTATCACTTCTTTGATTTTTTAGTCTAAATAAACAAAGATTAGCTTTAGTTCACTAGGTAGCAAAACCATTATATGAATGTTTGTAGCCATACCCTATTTAGCTCGAAGTAAGGATATCAATGCACTCGTTCTATAACGTCACTAGGTCGTAGCAATAACGCACTCGGATTGGGCCCGATTTGAGGTGAGATATCAATGACAGGGAGTGCTATTCCGCATTCATATCGAGCACATGCATGAAGAGGAGCTCAGACGGAGTCAATCAATGCTTGTCGGAGTGAACAATCTTTGAATACATCCATGCGTAGATATGACCAAAGTCATCAATGTGGCCCACTTGTAACTAGAGCTTTTAGGAGTTGCTCAATGCATTATAGATATGGCCCGAGTCATCGGTGCACGTGTCTGTAGTCGAGTCTTGCAAAGTCCACATGGCGAGTAGCCATCATCTCTGAAAACATTTTCTTTTTGATTCAAGCTTTTTGACATTTTTCAATCCTTAGAGTACTAAGTTGTTAAGTCCTACATTAAATTGTAGGCAAGTAGAACCTCAGGGGTAGTGTTTGTCTACTCCAACTCAATTATTTTTTGGATAGAAGTCTTACGCACATCACATTTTTTCACTTCGAATCATCAAGATTTCCATTTGTGTGTTCTTGAACACTGGCACACTTGTACTCAAACGCGATAACTCACTTCGAATTTACTGTTTCTCATTGAACTCAGTGATTTCGAACCCTGAGTAGCTATGTTGGCGTAAGAGCTAAAATTTTTATGCAAACATATATTTTTGCCACGCTTGGTAGGACTTCTAAATTTTTAGTAGACCAGTCGGAGTGCCAATTTCGTGATCAACCCACAGTCGCCCAAAAATTATTTGCAAACAATTAAAAATATGCGTATAGTGCACGTATGTATATTAGAATAACCATATGATATTATTAAATAATTTATACTTTCAATATATATTAATCATAATTACAATATACATAAAGAGAAAATATGTATTTAAATTTTTGACTTTTACAAAATTAAAATATGCACATATATATAAGTTGATAAAAAATTAAAACATTAGCAAAACTTCTATTGTTTTCATCTGTAAAAAGTCATAGCAACATTGGTTTTTAAGAAATAGTTGCTAAAATATAAATCAAGTCTAAAGAGTCAAACCTATCAAGCTATACATTATAAGTTTATATAAAATAAATATAATAAATCTTTAATAAAAATAAATTATTATTCATTAAGCACTGTACATAATATGTATAATAAATATATTGAATTTGTTATATTAAATGTACAATTATCTATACTATTATATAAAGAGGGAGCATCATATAATAACTACCTTTGATATATCAATCTTTTTGGTATGTTATTTTTCATTATTTTATTTTATTTTTTTGGCTTTCTCGCTCCTCATCTTTGATCTTTTACGTTACCCCCCCCCCCCCGGATTTATCATCTTTTATTACTTCGTTATTTTTTTTCTTTTTAATTTTATCTTATTTTAAATTAATTATTCTATTTTTTCTATTATCATTTATTTAATTAATAATTATATTACAAATAGTTAAAAATGATATATATATATATATGTATAAATAATAATAAACATATGTAATTTTATGCTAATCAAACTTGAAAATGTAATTAAATTATATATATATATATATATATATATATATATTATTTTTATACACACGTCGAATGTGCCAAAACTGCTAGTTATTCATGAAGTTCAAAATGAGCCAAAAAAAAAAAAAAAGAGAGTATTTTTTCCTAAAGATATTCGGACACCAAACAACCTTAGGAATATCATGGCCTAGGCCCTATGTCCTAACTGCGTGATCCCTCCTTTCAACTTCTCTTGCCAATCTTCCTATGAACTCGGGTCCTATTAGATGAACTCAGGTCATATTAGATCACACAATTAACTACTGTTAGTTTTAACAGAAAAATTATAAGTTGAACCACTTTTAATGAAAAAGTAAAAATGAGGAATCAAAATTGATGACGAGCGAAGTTAAAATTAGCTTTCTTCAATGACAATTTCTATCCCTTTTCTCTATTTAATTTTTTCGTTTATGTTATCTTATTGTTTACTCTTTAATTTTGCTATTAGTTTTGTTTGCTTTATTGTTATGTTTTTTGTTCATTAATTGATTTGCAGCACTACAATGAGAATATTTTCTTGAACTTTAAAGCATACATATGTTATTTTATTGTTAAGTGGATTTTTTTGAAACAAATGAATTAGTGGGATAGGGTTTTTTTTTATTCTTTTTAAAGATTAAAAAGAACACTTTTATGAATTTTCTATATTAAAAGGCTTCTTTTTCTGGTAAATAAAAAAATGTTGAAAAATAAATGAAATCGTTGCCTGAGAGATTCGAACTCTCGCGGGGAAACCCCATGTACTTAGCAGGCACACGCCTTAACCACAAGGCCAAAGCAAATATATATATATATATACACATACATACATACATACATAAATATATAAGTTTATTCCTACAAAAATTATCTACTTTTATTAGTGTCTTTCAAACTTCTTACAACAAACGTGTTTGACTGATTTTTGAATTGCACAACATATCTTATAATGTATTTAAGAGTGTAGAAAGCATTGGCAAGTGATGAAACTGTGCAGAAGGGGAACTCACAAGTTTCAAAAATAAAATACAAAATTTTGATAAGCTAATTAAGAAAAAGAAAACAGGACTCTCTAACTTAATTATATGCAAAAGATGATATATTATATTTGAAATAAATGTCATTCCAATCAAAGAAAAAATATCGAACATTAACCTGGCATGTGTTTAGGGTTAATCTACTTTGAGTATGTATACATTTGCATCGAATCGATTGACACATTTTCTTTTAATTTCAAAGTTCTAAAAGAAGTCTTTAAAATATAGTTAAAATCTTATATATTATAGATTGTAATTTATGGTTTTATATTTCAATTAAAGATTTATATAAGTTTGTTCACATATAAGTTTTTTATTTCAAATTTTCTACGAAACATATTTAATTAATAATTTAATATTTTTTCAAAAACTTATATATTTAAAATTTATCGTTTGTTTTCATTCTTTTCTATTATGATAATATACATACATATATATATGTATATATATTGTTTAATTTGTTTTGAAATAATAGTGTCCCGTGCCTAAGCATGGGGTTAGGACTAGTATATGTGTGTGTGTGTATAATACACAATTTAGTTATACCCTTTGTTTGAAAATATGGTGTGTGATATGTGACACTTTTTTCTTTTTTTATTAAGCACAATACATAATGGATTTTTTATTTTCAATTTTGAGCAAAGTTGTGGAACATAGTAACTGCTATTTCTCTCTAAATCTTCTCTCTCCTGATAGAATCTACACCGAGCGCCTTTTTGAGCATGTTGTTTGATTTCTCGCTATGAACTTGATACAGAATATCTGACATGTGTTCTTGTGACCCACATTTGGTGCCACATGTCTTGCCCGGCACGTGGTGTTTTTCCTTGACGATATGCCACCTTTAGAGTTTGGCGCCAACCGTCAAGTTTAATGATGCTCGAGGGAATTCCCCTCGAGCTTGGGTTCTCCTTGACTTTTGATTAGGCCACTAAGGACTGCACAGCCTACTCGCCATTGTCTTCCATACACTAACACGCCACACTGTTCCTGTAGGGCTGCGCCTAATCTGCAAGCGCCACTTATGAACTAAATGTCCAACTTGTGACTTGGTCTTGTAGTCCTAAGGATCCCAAGTCTTACCAACTTGGCCTAACTCCCAAGGACTTGGGTTCGCTATAAATACCCTATACATGTCTCCAATAGAGGTAATGCATGCATTCTTGCCAACCCTCTGCTCGATTATCTCTAATATTTGCCACATTATCACATCTTATACTGACTTAATATCAGAGGGTCTTTGGTGGAGACTTTTCCAGCTAGACTCATATGTTTTCCATCCTAGCAGGGGAGGGACTCTTTCTATTCTGATTGTCGAGCCGCCATTTCACGTCATTCTCGAGGAACAACCCAAGTTTCAACATCATCAAAACTTATTTTCAATTGTTTGGTACTTAGAGGGTCTTGATAAGGACGTGATTTTGTGCGTGTGTGTGTGTGTGTGTTTTAACAAAATAGTGAACATAGGAAAAATCTTCTAAAAATAATGTCCTTCTAAAACTATTGTGGGTATAAGTTTTTAAGGAATAATTGGTTTTGTCTTGCCCTGTTCTATGAAAGCATAATTTAATTAGTTTGATTCTTTTTTATTGTATTCACAAGTTTGATTTTATCTTGTCAGGTTGTAAGTTTAGTGTTTCTCTATTCCTCTCTATTGCAACGACGATGGAAAAAGATGAATCTTCAAGAGACCATGTTACGGCGATGTGTGCACAAATTGGTGAAACATGGTTACATGATAGTCTCTGGGGTGATAAATCAAAGTGCTTGCCAGAGGTTCCCACTGTCAATCAACCAATCAATTACCAGTGCTCTATGTAATTTGATGGCAGCTTTTATGGGTGGGTAAGTCTGAAAAAGGAACTTTCTAAAGTTTTAGGGTCGTTACACATTTGTGTCACATAATTATCCAATTCTAACTATCACATTGTTTGGCCCTAAAATGCCTTGATGGATTTGAAGAGAAAACGACTGGCTTATCGTCTCTCCGTTGAAGGTATTCCTTAATGGCGTCTGACAGGATTTTATGGTTGGCCAGAAAGACGATATACACTTTGCGTCTACATAAATAGTGAATATTCTGGGTTATTTTTCTCGAGTTACAACAGAGGCGCTAGGTGTAAAGGAGCCTTTGAGTTGGATTAAAAATGATCACGGAATGTAGTTCTTCAAGTGGATACTCAATTGATGGTACGTGCTTATCGTTCAAAAATTCTACACTTGTCAGATTTGTGTTTAATTATGGATAATTGCCATTATATTGACAAGGATTGAGGATACTTACAATTAAATCATGTTCGAAGATCACCAAGCTTTACGATCTAATTCTATGTCAAATTCTTGTGATTAGAGTATGTCCTAATTTTCTATATTTTGCTATGTCGACAAATATTAGTTTATTGATTATAAGATGTTTAAGTTTTTTCAAAAAAAAAAAAAAAGTACATAAGGTTAAAAGATAAATACCATAAATTTGGCAAGAGCCCCATCGTTACAGTTTAACTTCGGAAAGCAAGAACGATATATTAAGCGAAGGGTGTAAACGAGTCGAGATTGAATTGAGCTTTTAAAAATCTTTAGGCTCAAGCTCAAGCTCATCAAAAAAATTTGGCCTCAAGCTCAAGTTCAAGCTCGTCGAGCTTATAATTTTTTGTTCCAACTCAAGCTCACCACCAAAATTTTGAGCTCAAGCTTGTCTCATTTACAGTTGAGCCATTCCAGCTCAAGCTTAAAATCGAACTCATTTCCAGTAGAACTTGTCACAAATCTTGGAATAAAATGAATTTTGATATTTGATATACATATATTAAAAAATTGAATTATTATAACAAATATTTTGGATATCTATGCCAACATTATATATAATTTTGATACTTATTTTTCTTTTTTATAATAAATAATTTTGATACTTATACTAGTATAATTTATATTATTTTTGATATATTTTAAAATAAAAAAAAACTAAAGCTCATGAGCCGGCTTATGAGCTCTTGAACACTTACTTTTAGGCTCAAGCTCAATGAGCTCGAGCTCGAGCTCAAGCTCAAAAAAATCGAGCTTGAGTCGAACCTAACTCGAGCCAGCTCATTGAGCTATTGAGCCGACTCAACTTATCTTACACCTCTATATTAAGCTACAAATAGACATTTATACTATGACATATATTTAAACAAGAATGGTAGACTAAATTTATCCCCTAAAAAAAAGACCAAATCGAACATACACATCAATATTTTTCTTTTTTTACCCAAAAACAAATCAATATTTTTGTTTCAACCCTAATTAAAGTAAGATTCAGTAAAATATATACATATTACACTAAACATGTATAATAAACCTTGATGGATGATTGAAACTGTGTAAAATACATATTTGGTCCTGTATGTTGGCCAATTATGAATTTAATATTGTATTTTTGGGGTCTAGCAAAATTAAAACTGTAATTTCAAAAATATTTGCACATTTAGGATAAATTGCCAGAATCTAATAAAATTTGATGATGTGGCAAGTAATTTGGCTGGAAACTATTAATATGGCAAAAGAAATGGGGAATTTTCAATCTCCCCTCCAAATTTGATTACACAGATTAAGACTTGGCATTTATTTCATTACATGTAATATCAGTTGGCATCTTTTTTAATAAAAAATAAATAATAATAAAAGAAAAATAGAAAAAATTATATAACTGAAATATAATTGAATGAGTGAAAATAAAATGTAATTCACACTTACTAAATTCGAAATTTATAATATTTACATATGTAACCACTTTCAACCCACAACATGGCCAACCACCCCTAATCTTCCTAGCAACACGAACCCCAAATACACACACACACATACATAGAGACACCAATACGCAGGGGGAGAACCTGCGGTGGTGGAGCGAGAAGGAGGGAAAATCTGACGGTGGTAGTGGCTTGATGTAGTAGTGCGGGTAGATGTTGAAGGAGGAAGATGAGGAAGAATTTTTTTTTTTTTTTTTGGTTGATAAGAATTTTTCTTAATGACCACTACTAGAAAACAAGGATTTGGCCACAGATTTTGGCCAAAATCCGTGGCAAAAAAAAAAGGCTACAGATTTGACCATGGAATTTTTCCGTGGCCAAATTTGGCGTTGTTAAGATTGGTCACAGATTTTGGCCATGGATTTTTTTATTTTTTGAGTTTTAATTTTTAAAAATTTTTTTAGTCCGTGGCCATATTTTTAATTTTTTAAAATAATAACAAATATGTACGTTGCCAAAAATAAAAAAAAATTTAAAATTTTTTTTACTAAATCCGTGGCCATATTTTTAATTTTTTAAAATAATTACAAAATATGGCCACAGATTTAATAAAAAAAATCTAAAACTTTTATTAGTTTGATCCGTGGCCCAAAATAATTTTTTTTTTTAAAAATAATAAAAATAGTGACGGATTTTTTTTAGTATTTAATTGATTTCAATACACCCCAAAATCTGCATTTTTTTTTTCAAAATTCAAAATACCAACAAACCTAAATACTTACAAACTGTCTATAAATGTAATACTAATAATCTATGTAGCGCATATATAATTAATATTATTCTATTAGTTTAATACATGAATTCATACAAAATAATTCATATAATGATGCACATATAAAAGTCTTTAAAAGTCAAATGTAGGAACATCATCGTCTCCATCATTCTCCTCATCATTATCATCGTCATCATCGTCATTGTCGCCTTCATTTTCATCCTGAGTAATAGGAACAGACGAAGTAGAGCCCTTCTTACGCCGCGGAGCTAATCGACGCGTGAGTTCTTTTATGTTGGCCGCTATTAGGGACACGATTTTCTCAAAGCCGGAGATCTCTCGTCGTCATCATCATCAAGGTCCTTATCAAAGTCATCCTCCTCGTCATCATCATATTCGTTCGCTTCCTCTCGTATCTCATCATCTTCAAATTCATTATGAAATGCATTATTGTCAAAAACCACCTCTTCTAGTGGACCATCAGCATTTACCAAAAGACCTGTAGGTTTATTATCAAGCATAGAATTCACAACGGGTGAAAATTCTTGCAACAAATCATCAGTAACAAATTGTTGATTGGCTACTATACTTCGTGGTCTGGTTTTAATTACAAAAAGCCACATCAATTTATCCCTCCTTGTGCCTGGATACGATACATAATATACTTGAGATGCGTGTTGTGCAATAATGAACGGATCGTCTTTTGGGTATCTCCCATTAACTTTGATTTCTATAATGCCATATTGCGGGTGTATCTTCATACCCCTCTTAGAAACGAAGTCGAACCAATGACATTTGAATAAGACAACCTTCTTTTCAGGTACACCGGGATATTCTAACTGAATCACTTCTTTAAGTTTGCCATAGAAATCTATAGTCCCGTTGCCCCGAACACAAACATCGGCATTGTAAGTGTTCATACGTTGTGTATTCTCATCTATATGAAAGGCATATCCATTCACAGTGTACATTTGCCGTGTCTTAACCTTACGATTTGGTCCCCACACCAAATCACGTCTGATCGCCTGTCATTACTGACGGAGGGTTTGATCGTTCACGGTGTCTTTTGAAAAATGCATCTTTGTTTTGTTTAAATAGGTGATTGTCAAGCAAAAACTGACGATGATGATCGAACCAAGAAATCTTCCCACCATTTTTCAGTCTAAATGCCTTTGTTTGATATATACATATAGGACAAGTCAATCGATCCGATGTCATCCATCCGGACAACATTCCATACGTAGGAAAGTCATTGATAGTCCACATCAAGGCGGCCTGTAATTGAAAATTCTGCCTTTTGGAAATGTCATACGTTTCAACTCCTTCTAACCACAGAATTTTCAGTTCGTCAATTAGAGGCTGCAAGTACACATCAATCCTTTTTTTTGGGTTATATGGCCTTGGAATCAAGTACACATCAATCCATTTAATCATACTTCATCGAAGCAATACTCGTGTTGGCCCATGATTGTTACTCCATACAACCTGCCGCCATAATTGTGTATGACCACACCGTATATATTTTTAACATGCTTGATTCCAAGGCCATATAACCCAAAAGAAAGGATTGATGTGTACTTGCAGCCTCTAATTGACGAGCTGAAAATTCTATGGTTAGAAGGAGTTGAAACGTATGACATTTCCAAAAGGCAGAATTTTCAATTACAGGCCGCCTTGATGTGGACTATCAATGACTTTCCTACGTATGGAATGTTGTCCGGATGGATGACATCGGGTCGATTGACTTGTCCTATATGTATATATCAAACAAAGGCATTTAGACTGAAAAATGGTGGGAAGATTTCTTGGTTCGATCATCATCGTCAGTTTTTGCTTGACAATCACCCATTTAAACAAAACAAAGATGCATTTTTCAAAAGACACCGTGAACGATCAAACCCTCCGTCAGTAATGACAGGCGATCAGACGTGATTTGGTGTGGGGACCAAATCGTAAGGTTAAGACACGGCAAAGGTACACTGTGAATGGATATGTCTTTCATATAGATGAGAATACACAACGTATGAACACTTACAATGCTGGCGTTTGTGTTCGGGGCAACGGGGCTACAGATTTCTATGGCAAACTTAAAGAAGTGATTCAGTTAGAATATCCCGGTGTACCTGAAAAGAAGGTTGTCTTATTCAAATGTCATTGGTTCGACTTCGTTTCTAAGAGGGGTATGAAGATACACCCGCAATATGGCATTATAGAGATCAAAGTTAATGGGAGATACCCAAAAGACGATCCGTTCATTATTGCACAAAACGCATGTCAAAAATATATACGGTGTAGTCATACACAATTATGGCGGCAAGTTGTATGGAGTAACAATCATGGGCCAACACGAGTATTGCTTCGATGAAGTATGATTAAATGGATTAAATCCATCGACACATAATCCAAGCCTAATGTTTCGAGGCTTAGCAGCAAATTTAGAATGCTTTTCATTGAAAAGTTTCCATGCCAGACTATCAAATGGATGACAAATAACACCAGGCTCTCCTTTGTGCTCATGATGCCACCTTATTTGATCAGCTGATTTTGAAGAAGCATACAACATTTTCAATCTTGGAATAAGAGGCATGTAGTGCATCCTTCTGTAAGGAACACGATTCCTACTACCATTTTTAGATGGTTTAAATCTTGGATGACTACAAAACTTACATTCCTCTAAACATAAATCTTCATTGTAATACAACATACACCTCTCGATGCAACAATCAATCTTCATCGATGTTAAACCTAACTTTTTAACTATTTTTTTTGCTTCATAATAGTTGCTAGGAACATGCTTATCGACAGATTTGACGACTTTACAAGTTTTGCCATTCGATCAAAACAACCCTGAGATAAATTGTAGTCAGATTTGAATGACATCATTTGAAGAGTCATTGATAACTCCATCTAATTGTCACAGCCTGGCCACAATGGTCGATGCGCAGCCTCTAATATGTCATAAAATTGTTGGGCCTGCATATTAGGATATTGATCATTGTTTCGCTTTATCTCGGTATCGTGACCCTCTTCGACATTCAAATCGGTACGATAATGCATATCATGATGTGATGCATTCACACCCATAGCATCACATACCAAATTCTCGTAATTATTGAGTCCATACAAAAAATTAGCCTGATTCAAAGAACTAGCACAACCGAGCTCCACCTTTTTGAGATTCTGGAGCTAACTCGCCATGTGAAGTCCAATACCAATACTCAGGTTAAAACCCAAATTTCATCAAATCGCAACGCACATTACTAGTATCCTTATATTTTCTATTAGTACACTTTGAACACGGACACCTAATGAGGCCTTTATCAGCTATATGCTGCGGTTGTGTAGTTGCGAATTGAATAAACTGATTAAGACCATTCATAAATTGTTTGGTGTAATTTTTTAGATCAACAGTTAACCTATTATACATCCAACATCGAATTTCTCATATATCCATATTCTGTAAACATAAAACAAAGGTAAATTAACATCACTGTTAGACTTCACATCTAGATAGATTAAGTTAGTCAATTAATATTTGCTCAACATGCTTCATTAATGGCTCAATACATAAACACTTATCTCTCATTAAATTATTTCAAACATTGTTCAACATTCTTCCTATCAAACATATTTCACCCAATTTTAACCCCACAACAACAACAAAATCCACCCCCCAACATAAATTATTCACAACAATCCATAATCGAAGCAAACACATTCATAACAATCCATAATCTAATCAAACGTGTTCAAAACAATACATACTCCAAACTTATTCATAACAATACATAATCCAAACAAACTTGGGCATAACAATTCATAATCCAAATAACTTTGTTCATAATAATACATAATCCAAACATGTTTATAAATTTGTTCATAACAATTCATAATCCAAATCATAATAATTCATACCTTGTTTAAACTTCACCACCTCAAATTACATATATGATATCAACCTACAAATAATCTAACAACAACAAAACAACAAACAAAATTAAAATTACAACTCAACGAATAAAATAAAAATTAAAAGCTAAAAATAATAACAACGTGCGTGCGTAACGTGTCTTTGAGAGGGGTGGGGGGCTCTTGGGAAGGGCTGGGGGGTGGGGGTGGGGCTGTTGGGAACGGGACGGGGGGAGGTCATATGCCGGTGGGGGAGGTGAGGGGGAGGCCGACGATGGGGGAGGGGGGCGGGGGGGGCGGGGTGCGGCGTCGGAGGGGAGGGGGGGGAAGCCAAGGGTTAGGGTACCTTTTGGGTGGGAAAGAGCAGATCTGAAAAAAATGGCTAAGTGTTCATTATATACAAACACTTAGCCACGGATTTTTTTCCCTTTAGCCACGGAAAAATCCATGGCCAAGAAATTTTTTAAAAAAAAAATAATTTATTTATTGGCCACGGATTTTTACGTGGCCAATATTTTTTTTAAAAAAATTAAATTTATTTTTGGGCCACGGATAGTCAAAATTTCAAGTTGACTTTTTTGAATCGTGCATTTATGTTAATTAGGTTAGACGGAGCCATATGATTGGAGCAATACAACTTCAACACTAATCAATCTGCATGAAAGTCCATTTTTTTGATAATTCCTATATAAGTTAATTGACGTTAGCATACATTGACACCAAACTGCGAAGTCATTCGTATATATCATTGAAAGAGAAAAACGTATTCTTACTAAGCAAACTGTAATTTTTAACGTATAAGATGGAAAATATAATAATCATGACGAAAATAATACGATTTTGAAACGGCTCAAATCTTTTGTGCCTCGTAATGTCAGATCGGGCGATTTAAGTGAGCCATTTAAAAATTAAAAAATAAATAAATTTATTTATTGGCCACGGATTTATCCGTGGCCAATTTTAATTTTTTTTAAAAAGAATAAATTTATTCATTGGCCACAGATTTATCCATGGCCAACTTTAATTTAAAAAAATTAAATTTATTTATTGGCCACGGATTTTATCCGTGGCCAATAAATACATTTTTCAAAAAAAACAATTAAATATATACTAGTCATGGTTTTATCCGTGGCCAAAAAAATTAATTTTCTTTTTTTAATATAGCCACGGATAAAACCATGGCCAATAATACATTTTTCAAAAAAAAAATTAAATATTTTCTAGCTACGGTTTATCTATGGCCATGATGATTTACAATTTTTTTTTTAAAAAATTTGCCACGACCGTGGCTAAAATATAAATTTAGAATAAAAAAATTATATTTGATATCCGTGGCCAAAAACATTTATGTTTTTTTTTAAAAAAAAAATTAGATAGCCACGGATTTTTTTTCATATTTAGCTACGGAAAAATCTGTGGCTAGATGTTTTCGTACTTTTTCAGAATCCGTGGCTATTTCCGTAGCTGTAAGCAATCGATTTCGTCCGTGGCTAAAAATCCGTGGCTAAATCGTTGTTTTCTAGTAGTGGACATGGTATTTTTTTATGATGGTAAATACAAGAGTATTGATAATTATGAATATTCTAATTTTTTTCGTAATTCAACATACATTAGAGGGCCATAATTTAATTTCCCTTTTCTTTTTGTCTCTCATTATATCCAAAGCTATTAGGGGAAATCCTCTTCAGATCTTCGGTCCATAAAAATTCTTTGCACAGTTGCACTTGTTGTAAATCCAAGTTAGTAGTCAATTTGTTTGATTGCTCAACCGCGTTAAATTTATTGATTAGGAATAAAATACGCAAGATCCAAGATTATGTTCCCAACTATCATAAAAAAGACAATCAAGCAAACTTTTTTAATTTATTTAGTTCTTTTCTTGAGATACTATTATAGGTCATTAGTGATCACATTAAGCAGCCATACTTGAAAAAATTAATAACTTTCTAAAAGAAATGTAGTTTATTTAGTGGGACACTACTATTAATAATATAATAACATTTTTCTATAGTTTTGGGACGTCACATTCCCATCCATGATACTATGATAGCGATCAAATTGTATCCCAGCCACTTGGCTTACTTATTGAGTGAGTATCTTATCGAGGAGTTACACTAAGAGGTTTGATCCTACAAAGTATTATTCTACCTTTTGAGATAGTAAAGTTTTATCTTTTAAATGAAAATGTGTCCCACAAGGTGTCAAGGATGGACCTTCACGCATTGAGCCACCTTGACCATATTCAGCACTGACCTTCACCGACATATGCTGGATCGTAAGGAACAGTCTACCCTTTTAAGTGTTGAGCTCTTTTTGTATTTTATTCTTGCATTGTAATGTTTTTTAATTTTTATCGCATTATTCAGCCTTTTTAGTATCTACTCCTGTCAATAGAGTTTATTTTTTTAAGCTATTATAGGAAAGGGATAGATAATTGAAGTGTAACGGAATGAAGCCTAGTCGAGTGTTGGATTTTTCCATCCGGTCCAACTCAAATAATCTTTCTTACATCTATAGTATAACTATGCGTATACTATCAATGAAATTGACTTCCAATTAAATTTTGTTTGATGCCCAAATTTTGTTTGTTGTCCCTCTAAAGCTTGCCACTTGCGTGGGCATGATTACGACGGACAACTAGTTCTTGTATAATTCTCATATTTGTTAGGCTTATGTAATTGCAAGATTGCAAGACACGATTACTAGCTGCACGGTGCTCCGATTTCTAAAATCAAATAGGCGCCTCGTGAAATGATATGAGGGAGAGATTAGAATTTATAAATTTGTCAAGTTTCTAAATTTCTTCTGATATAGGACAAAAAAATGATATTATCAGCAAAAACAATACGATCTATATGTGCAGGCCTAGACACTTGACTATAATCAAATATGGATGAAACTTACATATATCATTAGTGCTTGCAACCGATATGGGCTTGAGAATGAACATATATAATTACAAAAAAGACAAAAAAAAAGATCGTTACAAAATTATTTATATATTTTTTTTAATTGGCTTTATTAAATCAGTGTTGAATTATCCTGTTAGAGATACTTGTTTGGTTGTGTATACTACCAACGTTCTTATAGGCAAATTTAATTCCTATTAATGTAGGATGAAACTCGATTATCATAATCTCCTTGTCTATACTATTATCCAAAATGAGAGTATCTTTTAATAACTATCTTTGATCTCTCACTTATTTTGATCTATTAATTTTTTAATTTTTATTTATTTTTCTCTCTTCTTTTTGCACGTTCTTTTTAATCTCTTCCTCTTACATCTCCCATCTTTTAATATTTTCTTTTTTTTACATTCTTCGTGTTATTTTTCTTAATTTTATCTTATTTTTCCTTTCGTTTATTATTAATTTATATAGAATTAAAAATAATATTTTAATAATATAAATACTAATAAATTTTAATGCATGTAATTAAAATATATTTATTTGACCATGCATATACATAAAGTGTGTTAAAATTATTAATAACACGACAACACGATAACAGTAATGACGATATATTCTAATCCTGACGCTATTTCGGTCCGCTTACGCGTTTTCGATGTTTGAATTGTGAGAAATGGACAACAGACATATATAAAATTTTCAACCCATCCGATCATAAAAAAAGACTTAGTGTTGATAAGGTTAATATATTATTCTCATCATCATAATCATAGTACGAAGGTTTACGACGTCGACGTCGTCATCATCATTATGGAAAATTATATCTATAGTCATTAAAGTATAATATAACAACAAATTGATCCTTTTTTTTTAAGAAAATTTATAAATATCTCATTGAGGTTCAAGGTCTTCTTATAGATATTAAAAGAGATGTAAAGGAGATAACTTACCAGCTTACTTGCAATTATAATAGCCAAGTCATCTATCAAAAAATGCGTATCATTGAATCTGACAAAATCTCTCAATCAATTTTATTATTTTACTAATATTTGTTAAGTAATATCACTTTATGCCACCACAACCACCACCACCGCTACCACCGTGCAATACAATTTATAATCAGAAGCTTCTACTATTTTTTTTTTTTTTAAGAAAATTAACTTTAGAGCGAATTACACTGACCATCCCTGAGGTTTGACTAATTTACGAAAAATTCCCTACTTTTTAAAAAATTACCAAAAACCCCCTAAGGTTATATCAATATTACAAACTTATTTCAATTTTCGAAAATACCCCTTCCCTCTTTTTGGGTGATTTATACGAACCACCCCGAGATTATGTTAATTTACGAGAAACCCCCTGCGGTTTCAAAAATTACCAAAAACCTCCTGAGGTTATACCAATATTATAACTAGCACCTACTTAAGTTGATTTATCAACAATATTAATTCTTTTTTTTTTCCTCTATAATATTGTTATCATAAAATTTTCATATAATAGATTTGAAAAAAAATGTGATTATTTATTCAAATAAATATTCTGAATTTAATACATTAAAAGTATCTACCAACACATCAAGTATGTCATATTATCGTTAATACGGAGTAAATTTTAAGAGAAATGAGTTAGAGTCCTCAAGCTAAATAAAGTTTTCAAATGCATTATTTAATTTTAATTTTTTATTTCAATCAATGTTTATATTTTTCATTTCACATTATGGATATATACGATGCATATAATTATATTTTTCTCAAATATAAATTTAGCACATATTACATATATTTTGTATAAATTCATAACATTGAATTCAGAATATTTATTTGAATACGTAATCACATTTTTTTTCCAAAACTATTACATGAAAATTTTATGATAGCAATATTACAAAGGGAAAAAAAATTAATATTGTTGATAAGTCAACCTAAATAGGTGCTAGTTGTAATATTGGTATAACCTCAGAGGAGTTTTGGTAATTTTTGAAACTACAGGGGGTTTCTCGTAAATTAACATAATCTCAAGGTGGTCAGTGTAAATCACCTAAAAAAAGGGAAAGGGTATTTTCGAAAATTGAAATAAGTTTGTAATATGGATAGAACCTTAGGGGGGTTTTGGTAATTTTTGAAAAAGTAAGGAGTTTTTCGTAAATTGACCAAACTTCAGGGGTAGTCAGTGTAATTTTTCCTTAACTTTATAAAAAGTTTTTACATCTTGATCTTGTTAAGACCGTAGGAATGCCATCTCAAAAACCAACCTAAAATAGGAGGAAAACAATTCACAGTTGTTACCTGACTTGATAAAGGATGATTTTTTTTTTTTAAAAAAAAACTAATATATACCCCAAGGGGATATTGTAATTTTTAAAACCATAAGAACTAAATTTAAACTGGGTGTTAACTTAATTTTCTATTATTATTATTATTATAGATAATTAATTTCTTTTTTCCTTGTCTCATTTAATTGTTTTTTTACAACTAATTAACAGTACAAATATTGTCACAAAATTATAGAGACAATTCACTATAGTTTATAGGAGTATCACATATTGTAAATAGTGATAATTTAAAACACTAACTTTGTCCCGTTAAAAACATTTAGGCACAAGGTAAAAGATAAAAGTGATTGTTACTGAATATATATACTTTTGATGGAGTTACAAGATAGATTTTATAGTAACAAAATAGACTTGTATACAAACTTAATGCATATATATATATATATATATATATATAATATTAATAACTTACGCTATTTTTTATTATTTTGGAAAGTATGGAACCCATCGTGCTACCACTTGTGGTCATTCGTAGGACTACCTATTTCAATTTTCCTTTACTTTTCAAGTAACAAAAAAAAAAAAAAAAGAAATTAGAAAGAAAAGAGAAACATATAATTAAATTTCCTTATTCCCTTTTCCTATTTGTAACATCACATGTAAGGCCTTAGGAGGTCTAGTTTTGCGTGTTCTATTTTCCTTACTACCTACAGTGATCGTGGTTTGATTTTGATTTTGTTTCTGAATAAAATCAAATTATTATATGTGGTTTTTTTTTTTTAAAAATATATATTTAGATTGCAGTTTTATAAGGTAAAATTGAATATGCAATTTGATGCGATTTTGAACGGTTCGGTGCAATTTTAAATTATTAAAAAATTAATTAAACAAATATAAAAAAGACAATTTCCTAATATATGAAAAAATATTTAAACGAATATTAAAAGATCAATTACGCCTGATTTTAAATTTTCAAAATAAAAAATATAAGAACTAAGTTTATAGTGGCCACAATTTCATCACCTAATACGTGGATGGTGAATTTCTTTCAAAAAAAAAAAAAAAAAAAAACTTGCATGGTGAATATGCATGCATTAACCAAATTCAAAAAATAACTTTAATTAAGTTAATTGCACAATGTTAACACTTTACCATAATATTGACCGACTAAATTTTCTGTCCATGCAATATTTGATTATACATATGAAATTTCAAATTATTAAATCAATTAGTAATTATGAGATTTGAAATATCTGTAAAGGTGATCAGTGAATCTATCCTATACGTTAAAAAGTTTAAATTTATCAAGATGAATTTAAATATATATATATATATATATATATACTTAACATATGTTACGGTTCGGTTCAGCATGGTGTGATTTTAGATAAAAATCACAATCAAATCAATTTTGCGGTACGGTTTTAAGTTTAATCTTCAAACCACAATTTTTTTAATAAAATGATAAAAAAAAGGTTCAATTTGGTGCGGTTGAGACGGTTTTCAAAAAATTATGCTCAGCCCTATACACAATACACAAGTACTTCAGTTACTGTATATATCTAAAAACTGAATTGAATTGCCATGTTATTAGAGCATCTGCATTAGAACACTGGTTATATCATCAAGCATAAGAATTTGATAATAATTGAACATTGTGAATTAAGATTATGAAGATTAAAAGAGTAAGATATATGGAGGTCACATCTGAATTATATTAAAGACAAACTACCCCTCGTAAGCACCTGCCTAACTACGTTGACGGGAACTAAATATCTCCTATCAAAAATAGACCCAAAAGTTTCTGTTTGTGGAGTGAGATTGAACTTTTATAATATATATACGTACAAAAGTCATTTTTACCCTTTTGGCTTGAGTTTTTACAAAATATACATATAAAATAAAACTAAGGGGTATTTGCAATAATTTAGAGAAAGACACTTTTATATTTTTCAATATTTTTAAGTAGTTAATTAGTATTTGATAGACTATCTTCTACGTACCTTTTTTCACTAGAAAAACAAGCATAAAGAATATCAGCTTAAAAAAGCTAGAAGTTGGAAGTTGTTATAAACCAATTTTTTCTGCTTTCTAATATGTTTTGTAATTATTTACAAGTTAATTGTATCATATTGAAACACTTTTAGCTTTTTTTTTTCAAATACTCAAATTATATTTCTTTTTACTTTTCACTTTTTTTTTTCAAACACAGTTTACTTTTACTACTCTTTTTTTTTTTTTTTTTTAAACTGTCTCTATAACTTCAACTTTTCCAAAAATAAAAACTTTTACAAACACCCTTAAAATATAAGGTGAGAAGATCAACTCGGCTGGCCCCTTTCAGCCCCTATTTGACTCTATCTCTGGTTCTATGATAAACAAGCATAAATAGCTATATAAGGTCCTCCTCTATGTCCAACACTTCAGTCTTAACTCCTTCCAAATTCATTATATTTCATCTTATCCAAAAATGATCATACTTGTATTACTAGTAACTCTACCAGTAATCTTGTCATACTTAGTTCTCCACAAACACGAAAAATCGACGAAAACCCTAGTTCCACCGGGCCCTTCGGGCCTGCCCTTGATAGGAAACCTCCACCAATTCTGCATGACCAGCAAGCCACATATTTATCTATGGCAACTTTCTCAGAAATACGGTCCCCTTATACACATGAAACTGGGCTCTGCGTCGGTACTCGTAATTTCTTCAGCAAAACTGGCAAAAGAAGTGTTGAAAACACAAGATCTTGCATTTTGTAGCAGGCCAACATCTCTAGGCCAGCAGAAACTGTCCTATAATGGCTTGGACATGGCCTTTTCGCCATATGGTGATTACTGGAGGGAGGTCAGGAAAATCGCGGCCACGCATCTCTTTAGCCTTAGAAAGATCCAGTCTTTTAATCCCGTCAGGGAAGATGAAATATTTCGTATGGTTACGCGGATTTCCGGTTTTGATCGTAAAGTAATCAACTTGAGCGAGATGGCGATGGCTTTTGCCAGCACTTTGATCAGTAGAGTCGCTTTCAGCAAGAGATATGACGAGCAGGGAGCCGAAATGGGAAGGTATTGCTGGAACGCGCGGTGGGCATAATTATATATAATTCATATTATTAAGAGAATAAACGAGGAGTTGCCTTAATATATATATATATATATATATATATATAAACGAGGACTCGCCTTAATATATATATATGTGTGTGTGTGTGTGTGTGTGTGTGTGTGTATATATATATTTCATGATTTCAAACAACATAATACAGCGCATGAACTATTATTTAATGTGGTGCTTCCCTTTTCTTAATACATGCATTAACTCATAACTTACATACGCGTACAAAACATTCTTCAAATTACTTTTACTTGAAAATAACAAATTACTACTTTTAACAGGTACGATGAGCTTCTGCATGAGGCTCAGACCCTACTGGCCACTTCCTTTGTATCTGATTATTTTCCTTCATTCGGTTGGGTCGATAAAATCTCCGGATTCATCGATCGACTCGACACAACTTTCAAGAAGTTGGATACGTTCTACCAGGAGCTCATCGATGAGCATCTTGATCCCAACAGAGCAAAAACGATGGAGGGGGAATCTGATATTCTTGATATTTTGATCCAGCTTAAAGAACAAAAATTGTGTTCTGTTGACCTCGACTGGGATGGCGTCAAGGCACTGCTAATGGTATTTTTTGATTGATTTGATTAGTATCTACATTTCTATACTTATCGATATCATGTAAGGAATTAGTTTTATTGCTCGGATTGAGGGTGATAATTCAAGTGGGTTGGTGGGTTCAATTGTTAGAATTTTATTTTAATTTGGACTTCTATTAATTGGATATTTTGTTTTTATAAAATAAAAACGGGCTAAATTAATACGGTTAATGGGACTTGACTTATAAGGCCTGATTTGTTTGACTCACTATTGTTGAGGCTTTGATTTTAACAGACATGGTCTGACAGTTGGTGTATGCCCATCCTAGAAAGCCCATGATGGGAGGGCCCTAGGGTTACATTATGTATTTGGCTAGGTCCCCTCTCCACTCCACACTCTGATAATCGCTTGCCCCATTGAAACATAAGAGAATAAAACAAAATCTCTCAACTTTAGTTAAATTCATAACCTGCCAAACCCAAAATACCTCAATTTGGTGTTAATTTACCTGAGTTTATCTAACTTAAATTAAGTGGGCCCATTAACCTTGGTTGCCTAAAATTATTTTCTATTTTTGATTTTACAAAATCTTTTCTTACTTACTTTATTTTGATATGCTTTAATAATCACAAAATATTAGCAATTTTATACAATTATGCAATAACAGAAATAAAAATAATCGCGTGGATAAGTAAGAAAATAAGTACTAGCATGAAATAATTCGTTGAACTTGTTTGAGTTTTAAAACAAGAATCAATATTGTGCGTTCTTTAGCATATGAAGTCTCACTTTAACTGTTTGTCTAAACGAATCGTGTCATTATGCTCCTTATTTCAATGGAAATAAAAACAAGGTAAAATCAATTTTCTAGAACTGAGCCACTGTAAAGCTGTATTAAGAGGGGGAAAGAAAAGGCAAGGAGAGAAATTAAGGTAACAAGAATTTATAATTTGTTTTTTAAAATTTGATTTGTTTATAATTATGTTATATACATTTATTTTTATGTGTTTAGCTGTGCAACCTACATGTTTGGAATTTCTATTGAAGATTATTGACCTCTTTTTCTTTGTCTAATTTATGTAAATTTTATTTATAGATCTGTACCACAAGAAATGTTATAATAAAAATTTTCATTTAGCACTAAGACAAATTAATGTAAAACTTGAAGGATTGTTAATAAAACAATTCATTACCAAAAGAAAAGTTAATAAAACAATTAAAATAAAGAATATATGCTCTTGTTTTTCCTAATTCGAGAAGTACTTCTGTTCAATACAAAACCAAATGTCATTACTAAAATTTTTTAGGACCCAGTTTGGGAAAAAAAGGAAAAAAAACGACTTTAATTTATGAGTTGAAATTACCATTTTTCAATTTTTTTTCCTCATAATTGACCATTATCTTATTTGAAAAGTTTAACAATCCCTTCTCTTTTAAGATTTAATAATTTAAGAGTTCCCTACTCCTTCCTCATAATTTTCTCTATATCATATTTTTTGAGTTGTCGGTTAACCCATAAAAAAATTGGGTTATTTGGATAATTACCTAGACTTAACCCAACCCAATGTATTTTTTTCGGGTAGCTTTTAGGTTTGACTCATTTTCAACCAAATCTATAAACCCCTAATCCTCTATTTCCATGTTGGATTATTATATTATATGTCAAAATTGCCAACCCTAATCTTAAAAAACAGCAAAGAACCTCTCCACCGGATCGTAGTCTTATATCAAGAAAAAGGGTGTTGGGTTGGGGGGGGGGGGGGTGAAAAAAGGGAAAGTGTAATTCACGAGGAGATCACTACCAACAACTTGATACACGCATAGATCAATTTGGTAATGTCGGGGTGGCAAATGCGTGGGTTTTGGTCGGATTTATTGGATCGAGTCTAAAATGAGCTGGATTTTGAGTGGATTTTAGATAATGAGTTATGAATAGATTGAGTTAGTAATGAGTTTAATTAGGGCTGATAATGGGTTGACGCGGGTTATTAACGGGTTCGATACAAAAAGAAAAAGTATATCTTTCAACTACTTGCTTCTTATCCAACATATTTTTTAGGAGAAAGATACAATTTTACTTTGTTGGTTGACATGTTTTCAATTTTAGTTATTCTGTTTATATTATTTGGATTTTCATCCTCTAAGTTTTCAAAATTGAAATTTTTTTCCTACATTTCGCAAAATTGAAATTTTTCGTTTGTACAACTCAGCATTGTCTTGCCAAAAAATTGAGATTCCAGCAAAAATGAGATCAAAATTGACAATTAAAAACTTACAACACTACAAGAAAACACAGTTTTTTCGGCGAAATTTTCGGCGGATTTTCGGCCAAAAAAATAAATTTCGGCGGATTCAATCTCCCGAAAAAACCTTCGTCGCTAGTGGTTTTTCGGCGGAATTTCGGCGGGAAATTCCGCCGAAATTATTATTTATTTATTAATTTTTTTAATTAAATATATTTTCGGCGGAATTTCCCGCCGAAATTCCGCCAAAATTTTTTTAACTTTTCGGCGGAATTTCGGCGGGAAATTCCTCCGAAATTTAAATTATATTTTTTGAAAATATATTTTCAATTGCCCAACCTAGGAGTCGAACACGGGACCTTGCCCCAGCTCGCGCGCGCGTGCGTACACGCGCCCGATATTATCCCAACTTTTGGGACCGCTGGGAGTCAAACCTTTGACCTCTCGGTTGGCAAACAACTCTCTTACTGTTGAGCTATGTTCACTTTGTTGTCATAATTCATTACATTATATATTTATATCATAGAACAATTCAAATAAAAATAATTAATAATAATAATACGTTTTTTATTTATTGAAAATTTATATATATAATACATAATATTATATACATATATATAGCATACAAAAATTCATTTCATTCTAATAATAATAATAATAATAATAACAATAATAATAATAATTCAAATAAAAATCAAAATTTTAAATTTTAATATATTTTAAATATATATAAAATTATTATTATTTTTTATTTAAAAAATATTTATATTTTAATTTTTAATTATTTTTAATTTTTTAAATTTTTCGGCGGGATTTTCCGCCAAAAATCTGCCGAAAAATTTAAAAAAATATTATTTTTTAATTATTTTTATTTTAAAAAATATTATTTTTTATTTATTTTTAATTTTTTTAATTTTTCGGCGGAAATTCCGCCGAACAATTATAAAAATTATTATTTTTTATTTATTTTTAATTTAAAAAATATTATTTTTGATTTATTTTTAATTTTTTAAATTTTTCGGCCGAAAATCCGCCAAAAAATTTAAAATTTATTATTTTTTATTTATTTTTAA
Source organism: Petrea volubilis (assembly GCA_026212405.1). NCBI lineage: Eukaryota > Viridiplantae > Streptophyta > Magnoliopsida > Lamiales > Verbenaceae > Petrea > Petrea volubilis. The sequence goes on from JAOWBU010000025.1 coordinate 101,375, forward strand.
TTTTAAAAATATTATTTTTTAATTATTTTTAATTTTTTAAATTTTTCGGCGGAAATTCCGCCGAAAAATTTAAAAATTATTATTTTTTATTTTTTTTAATTTTTCGCCGAAAATCTGCCGAAAAATTTCGGCGGAATATTCCGCCGAAAATTGAGCATTTTCTTGTAGTGCAAGATGAAAACTCAAACAGTGTAAACAGTAATACTAAAATTCAAAACGAATCAATTTATAGGACATAATTTGAAGTTTTCCTTATTTTTTAAGTTGCACAAACAACTTTATTACTCATTTTTCAAACTCATGAAATATTATCAAATTATAGTGTCTACTGTTGATTGAGCCAATTATGAACCACATAAACTCATCTAGAACCCAAAACATTTTGAAAATCATCGAAACCCGCCCACATCAACTGATTAATACAATTTTAAAATGCAGCCAAAGCCAAAATTAATTGAACTGAATTTGACCAATGAGTTTAAAACCATTTTTGTCACCTCCATAATACTGAAATGGGGTGATTTCTACTTAAGTAGAGAGATTGATCAACTTTTTATACGTTCTTATCCCTCTTTGCAGAACATATTTATTGGAGGAACAGATACGGGCTCAGCCTCAATAGTTTGGACCATGACAGCGCTGATGAAGGCACCAAACGTAATGAAGAAAGTTCAAGCAGAGATCAGAGAGTCGATAGGCAAAAAGGGTAAAGTAGAAGAAGATGATCTTCATAAGCTCCCGTATCTGAAAGCAGTTATAAAAGAGACTCTGAGACTGTACCCTCCAGTTCCGATGCTCGTGCCAAGACAGGTAATAGAGAAGTGTACTTTAGAGGGCTACGAAGTTCGACCCAAAACAGTTGTTTATGTTAATTCGTGGGCAATAGCAAGAGATCCCGAGTACTGGGAAAATCCAGATGAGTTCTTGCCCGAGAGGTTTTTGGAGAAAAACATCGACATTAAAGGACAAGATTTTGGGGTGATCCCCTTCGGGTCGGGACGAAGAATATGCCCTGGAATGTTTATGGGACTTGCGAATGTGGAGCTTGCAATGGCAAATCTCCTATACTCTTTCGACTGGGAATTGCCTCCGGGGATGCAGGCAAAAGATGTCGATACCGATGTTTTGCTTGGGATCACAATGCATAAGAAAAATGCACTTCTCCTTGTACCCAAGAAATTTGTTGTGTAGGTGGTGTTTTTGCTTGAATAAATCATGCAAATCAATCTTACTCAATAGTTTGGATCCTTTGCTGCATAATCGTGCTACATCTTCTCCACTCATCAATATATGCCACGTTTATTGATGAGTGATTGGGATAAGGAAAAAGAAAAAAATCGATGATATGGAAAAAAAATTCTCAATCCTTATCTCAACCACTTATCAATACTCGTGGTGTATATTGATGAGTAGAGGAGGAGATATAGCACGGTTATGTAACAGATGATCCGAATTGCTTACTTAATTAGTAGATGGCTAGGTGATATTTAGTGTACTTTGTACCTACATGTTTGGTTAATGATATTTGTGTTTGAATATATACCTATTTTGTTGGTCACTTGCCATTTGATTGAGATATTTGTTGTATTCTAATCTACTAAATTACTAATTTACTCTTGATGAACCCACAAGAGGATTTTTTATCCTCAAATTAATTAAATAGTCATTTCAGTAAAAGTGTCTTACAAACATGTCAAACTCCATTCAATTCCACTGCTCCCCCTTAACACTCCAATCTACCGTATTACCCAATATTGAGACCGGTTGAAGGATTATATTGGAAGACCCATATTCACGAGTCTCTTTAACCAAACTGGAAGGAGGATCGTTTTGTTAGACATATACTTTGTAATATTATCAATCAAATGCTTCTCAAGTAAATTCAAAAGTATACTCGAAACAATGGAGGAAAAATATACTTTCAGTCCCAAATTATTGGTTATACGTAACTTTGGTATCGAGCTTCTAAGATAGACAGACTTAATTTGTCCCAAATTGCCTAAGACCATTGCATATATTAGTCCCCTTGCATTATTAAGGGGAAGAACATGTGGATTTGTAAATGGCCATTAGTTCTCAGATATAAGGAGAAATTTCGGCAAAATTCACATTTTTGGTCCCAAATTATAATGTCATTTGTATTTTTGTCGCTGATCTTGAAATAGTCAAAATTACTTTCAAAGTTTATTATTGTATTAATGTTATCTAATATCTCCAAAAAAAAAATTATGATAAATCCAGATTAAAATTCTTAATGATAGGACAAACTTTAGTTAATCATTATTTTGTCCTTCTTTATCAATCATCAATATTGCATATCTGTTTCTAAATCATATTGTATTGATGTTACCTGATATCTTCAAGAGTGAAAAATCCTCTATTTCTCTTTCTTCTTTAATTATTTCTTCTCTCTTACCTAATTCATTTATGAATTTCTTTTTTTTTCTTGAAATATCCATTATCTAGCATTATTCAATAATCTAACTTCTTTTCTATTAATTATGCTAGTAATACATGATATGACGATCGGAGTTATAATGAGAAATATTTTTAATTGAGTCATAATTTGTAAATTACTTTTTATTAGAGTAATTGATGGTTTCGTCTCTTGGATTCAAGCAAGAGCCTTCCCAAAATGATGGTGTTGTCTCTTAGATTCGAGCAGGAGCCTTCAGTCCGAAGAGAAGACAGGTGTTGTTGGTTTGGCCCTTGATCTACAAGGATGGAACACATATGTGTCTAGCCAGGTGCGTTCCCGGCGAAGATCTTCCAACAATCAAGTCAGTGAAAGATCGAGCAGAGGATCTTAAGGTAAAGGAACGCATAATATGTAATGTGAGTATGAAATCAGAGAATGTTGCACTATTTAAACAGTGGAAACCTTCTATTTATAGTAGTCGGTTTGAGAGGATAGAATTAAGGGTAAGGTATCCCTTTTCTGGTGTTCGATACATGAAATATTCCACTGACATATGATATTGAAACCTTCGGGTGCAATGGCTTGTCATAGGCCGCTGTCATGGGGCACCACTCTAAGGATGAGAAGGGGATCCAAGGTAGGATTGGGGTCTACCCTAAGGAGGGTTCATCAGTTGTGGCCCGAGGAGGGTGTTATGACAACGAGTTCCTAGGGCCCGTGCTCGAGGTAAGAGTAGGGATGGCAATGGGTCCGGGTTAGACCCGATTAGGGGCGGGTTTTAAGACTCCTAACTGGGTCCGGGGCAGGTCTCGAGTCTTCATTTTATTTTATGTAAATTTATATAATATACATCTATATTTCATATATAAAAGTATGTATTATATAAATAGTTACCTAAAAAAATAAATATGACACTTTTGTATATAAAAATAATTATATAACATTAATAATTAAATTATGATTTCAAAATATGTGCAAATAAATATGTGATAACGATATTTAATTTTTTTAAATTAAAATATGTTTATAAAAATTTGTAAATAACTAATGCTTTAGTAGTAATATTATTTTTTTTTTCGTGTTTCTAAAGTTGTAATAATATCAATTTTCTTTAAAAAATATTTTTTTAATTATTTTAAAAATATAAACCGGGTCTACCGGGTTTAACCCGAACCCGGCGGATCCGGGATGGGTTCAAAAAATCCCAGGCGGGGGGGGTACCGGATTTGGCCAAACCTGTCCCGTTGCCATTCCTAGGTAAGAGGTCTCTCCTCGAACCAAGCTTGGAGAATGACACGCGGCACGTCTCAGGCATAACCACGGCATTGGTTGTTTGAAAGGTGGTCAGGACGGATTGGGCCACGTCACAACACAAGTGAACACGGGGCGGGACATATGTCCCTACATCAGTAATATATTGTTTAAAAAAAAGACTCCACGAGTTCAATATAAAACTTGATACTAATAATATTGATTTATACTTTAAAAAAGACCTGAAAAGTCAGCAAAAATGTTGTATTTTAAGGTTGTTGTCCTTGATTATAGAAACTCAATTTTTTAAATCTGATTCTGAGTACAGAAAATTTTATTAAACAATTAACTGCCCTAGTTCAGATTCAATTCACCGTTAATCTGTTGTCTTTATTGCATCGATGTCAATTGGCCTGACTTCATTTCATCAATTATCAAGAACAAAATTTAGTCAATGTGTGTAAGGATTCCCAATAATGTGTTTACAAAAAGACCCCAATTAACCAGAACTAACATGATCATTGTAACATATGATGTGCAACTAGGCCTTTTATTAATTTCTGTGTGCATGTTTATATTTAGCATTTGTGATCTTTTTAGTATTTAAGGATAAATTGCATTTTGATCCCATTATAAACTAAGCTCTCCTGATCTGCGTTCTCCAAAGTTTAAAGTACTAGCATTTTTTAATAACTGTTTGGTGTGTTTGGTCTGACTTTGAATTTCTCTCAACTATTTAACTTCTCATCGCTTTTCTCTCCTGTCAACTATTTTTTTTCCTTTTCTTTTCTTTTCTTTTCTTTTCACTATTTAACGTAATCATGTATTTTCTCTTTCTTATTTACTTTTCATAATATAATTAAATCTTATTTGAATTTTTTATAATTATTGTGATAAAAATTTATGTTCTCTACATAATATAATACATAAATATATAATTAAGTTATATTTTATTGTTAATTAAATATGACGATAAAATTCAGATTATTATAAGATAGCCTGTTAACTATTCAGCGAAAGTTAAATGAAGGATTATAATTAAGAAAAAATTGAAAAATACAAGGTGGAATATGAACTATTGATGTTTAATTTACTGGACCAAAATTGAAAATTTTCTTCATCTCATTAAATTAAAATAGGGAAGCTATTTGCACATCTATTTGTTCGTGGGTTAACCAACTATTGGTGATTGTTTCTTTCCGGTAGATTCAATCATTGAAAGCTACCGACAAACAATCATCTGAAAAAGCATCGAAAGTGCTTCTAACAATCTTATTTTCAACTAAAAAATCTACTAGGATCTAATATTCTTGTTAGGTATATTGGTGTTGTTCACAATTTAGTAAACCGAAAAAATATAACTAAAAATGAAAGATTTTGTATATTATTTTTTTCTTCTTGTTTTGCAGGGCTTAACAAATTTTGTCAACCTCTTAATTGAAACAAGCAAACTTAATAAATTAATCAATTCATCACCCATGTGGCATATATGTATTATCTATACTATTAATAAAGCACCTAGTGGGTTTAACAACCATCTTGGTGTTTTTGGTCTTTTTTATTTTAAATATGTAATTTTTTTTTGGCACACGCATCGAGTGTGCCCAATTGGCTAGTATGTATTTATGAATGAGAAGACAATTTATTATTTTTAATTATTATAAAATTAGTGGATATCAATGTATACATATATTATATATAGATATCTATGATTTTGTTTTTGTTTTCACTTACTCATTTGTTTTCGACTATCATAAAATTAAAAGAGAGTTTCCAAATTTATCTATTTTTTCCCTTTTATGACCCCCTTCTATTTAAATTTATATTTTTGTGAGTTGAGTCAATTAATACTATTATTGTTGTATTTTTTTTACACAAATTAATATACATATGTATATATATAATGGAGTTCCTAAAAGTTGAGGGGTGGTCAATCGCACCCCCTCATTCTCATGTGGCTCTGCCGATGATGGCAGTCTAAGGATCATACACTACTAACTACCTATTTATAGCAGCTATTTGATATATAAACAATGGGAAAAACAATTGTAATTTTTTCATATGATATTATCACGAGAAAATTCAGATTATCACAAGATGGCTTGTTAGCTATTCAACAAAAATTTAGATAAAAGTTTAGAATAAAGAAAAAAATTTGAAAATTCAAGCTTTCATATGAGCCATTTATGTTTAATTTACTAGATCAAAAATGAATAGAGTTTAATATATAGGACCAAAACAATCAAAATTTTATGTCATAAATTTTATTTTATTTTATTTTTTCTCTTATTTTTAGTAGGAAATTCATGAAATTAGCCTATTATATAGTCAATAACTCTAGACAGGACCATTAGTTTAAATACTGTAAATGACTAAATGGTCACTAAATAGTGACCACAGGCGGTCATTAAATAGTTCCCAAATAGTGACCTTTTTTTTTTTCCTCTTTTTTCTTTGAGCCACAACTATAATTTGA